>OX030964.1:7094996-7319996 GCA_943735955.1 Piscicola geometra
GCAAATAATTTAATTTCAAATTATTTATATTATTTACAAATGCTTACTAAAGTAATCACAAAAACTAAAATATTTCCTATAACAATTCATTTATTCCCATTTTTTTCATTTTTATTATTTCTTCTTTATTACTTTATTTTCTATTTCCAAACCTTTCAAAAAATCATTTTAATCATCGCATTTTCCAAATTCTTTTTCTCTCCAGTTTTTGGCTGTCCAGACTTGACATCGAGCAGAGCCAGCGTGCTTTCCCGCCAGACCGACACTGTCACCGTGACGTGTGTCGAGAGCGGGAGACAGCATGTGATGACGTGTGTTGGCGGGGAGTGGCTCGGGAACGGAACGGCTGAGTGTCTGAAAGGTGGGTTGTGAAGGAGGGGGGAGGGGCTTGGAGAGGGTGAAGTGGAAAGATAGGTGCTTCTAAAACCTTTATTTTTTATTTCATTAAAAATCATAAATCAAAAAATGTAAAAAAAAATATTTTAGGTTAAATAAATCATGTAAATATTTTAAATCGCCTCAAACCTTGTAAAAAAAATAAAATAATTTTTTAAATGATTAATAGATTATAAATAACAACAAAAATTTGTGCTTAAAACAATGACATATAAGTTAGTCCAATAAAAGTTATTAATTTTAGATAAAATAAAATGAATTTTCAAATGTTCGGACTTGAGTCTCCAGGGTTTAATGAGAAAGTTTTCATAAAGAATTGATCAGTAGGGATGGATGTGTGTGTGTGTGTGTGTATGTGTGTGTGTGTGTGTGTGTGTGTGTATGTGTGTGTGTGTATGTGTATGTGTGTGTGTGTATGTGTGCATGTGTCTGTGTGTATGTATGTGTGTGTGTGTGTGTGTGTGTGTGTGTGTGTATGTGTGTGTGTGTGTGTATGTGTGTGTGTGTGTGTATGTGTGTGTATGTGTGTTTTTGTGTGTGTGTGTGTGTTTGTGTGTGTGTGTGTATGTGTTTTTGTGTGTGTGTGGCTGCAAATGGATGTGTGGGTGTTTATAAAGAATTTGCAACTTTAAAAAAAAATGAATTCGAAAGAAATAGTGTTTTGAAAATGAGTGGAATTTTTCTTTTTAAAGTTGAGCAGTTTCGTATGTGTATTTGTTTTATAGTCCTGCAAACCTTAAATTTTATGCTTTATGACTTTATATATGTGTGTGTGCGTACGTGTGTGTGTGTATGTGTTTTTTATGTGTGTGTTTTTATGTTTATGTATGTGTAAAATTAGTTTTGTTATTACAATTTGGAGAACAATTTGGAGAGAACAAAATTGAAAATTGTTCAATAAAAAAAATTTCAAAATTGTGGTTTGAAATAATAGTTTTTTTAAACCGAACATTAAAAAAAATAAGTACAACTTTTGTGTGTGTTGCTCCATTAAAGAGATGCTATAAAGACCAGGTGACTGCATTACTGAAGAATCAAGCTTTTTAATTTTGCATTCAAGGTCGGAGGGAATTTAAGTTGCTTTGGGACCTGGTGGCAAGTTTACAAGAAAGGCGTGATGTTGTTACTACTAAAGTATCTAGTGGTGTTGAGGTTCTTGTGGTGCTGTTGTGGTGCTTTTGTTTTAAAATAATTTTTGTTGTTAATACGTTTTTGTTTTTCCAGTATTCTGAAATATATATTTTTAAATTTAAATTTTAAAAGAAGTTGATTAAAACTGAAGAAAACCCAATTAAAAGCTTGTAAACCGATTGAATTTATGTCCACATTTGCTTTTTGAAAAGATATTTTGCAAAATGTTTTATCATCAATAAATACCTGTTTGTGCAATTTATCTACATTCTTTGCTTATTATTACGTCATTCTAGACACTTTATAAGCGTCCTTATCTTTCCGTGTTTTTTATGTGAGCTTTGTCTTTTTGTTTTTTGTTTATTCAATGTGTTTTATAGGAGTTATTTCGAGGATACTTTATGTTTTGTATTTTTTTGTTTGTTTATCTATTTCTTTTCACAATATTTTTTTAATAATCATTTTTTTAGTTTAATTAATCAGTTATATCAAGATTTAAAAAAAGTATTTGAAAAAATTAAGTTTAACTATGTCAGTTTCTTTTCCAAAACGTCCAACTTTTATTACAAAGTCTTTCCAAACAAAAAACATTTGAAATAAATATCGGAAATGTTGTACGAATATACTTTCTAAAGTCATTCGTTGCTTCCCGAACTGTGACCACCTGCCGGCCCCTTCACAACGAGGCATCCTTGCAAGCCCTAAGGTTCATCGATCCTTGCCGACTTCATAATTATGCATCAATACTTTCTTTACAACCTGTCCAGGCAAGAAAGTATTTTTTCTAATTATTTCGCTTGTTTTTTTAAATATTTTACTTTTTTCCAAGAATATTTTTTCGTCGATTATTACAGCCTTTAATGCTCAAAAAATCGTTTTTTGTTTAAAAACTGATTTATGAAGACTGTGTAAAAGTTGAGATAGTGGTTTTATGTGGAGGTTTGCTCTATACGCCGCAAAAAGACTAGCATTTTTGATGGTTTTTCAGATAATTTTGTTATCTCTCGGCATTTAGCCAATATCATTGCAAATCACCGACATAATCGTTGAATCAATATTTCCCATTCTGGCAATTTCTTAGAATTGACTTTTTCGAGAGAAAACTTTATAATATTTAGTGCTTAAAATAAAATGAAGTTTCATTTCTTTTTAAAAAGATTATTTTGTAGTTAAGAGACAAACTATGGGACATTACTTGAACTCTGGTTTTTAAATGAATAACTATTACATTTATATTTCTTAAATTAAATTTTTTAAAGTTTTAAAACGTATATAGCTTGAAGTCGTTTGAGACATGTGCAATGGTCTGACGTGTTTGGCGTGTCCTCATCAAGCGAGAAACGGCAGTCTCGACCATAAAATTGAACTTTGAACCTAAGTTGAAGTAAGAACTGTTCTGGATAACTTTGAAATATATATATAAATTTGCAGATAATTTTTTATGATTTACTTATAAAGGAGGAAATCTCTTCAAACTTTGGAATTAAACTGAGACGTTTTGACCAGAATGAATTTGAAAACCAGGTTAAGTTTTTTTGAATAGAACTAAATTGTAAAAAATCTTCTTCGATAATAAAATTTAACGTTAATTATTTTTTTTTCAAAATGTTTTTTTAAAAGTTTTATGCTTATTTGAAAAGGAAATTACTACATGCCTTGAATATTTAAACATTTAAATATAAATTTGTGAAAAAATATAGGTTTTTTGTGAAAAAATTGTTTTACAGAAGAAAAATGTTGAAAAAATAATGTTTAATTCTGAATATTTGAAAAAAACGATAAAGGAAGAAAGAATTTTGAAATAAATCGGAAAACTAGGAAAAAATAGTTTTAAAAGTTACAGAAAATAGTTGACACGAATAGAGATAAAGTAGCGTGATGAGAAGGATTGACGTATTGTCAGATATAAATGAATACAATGACATAAAAAATATATAAAAAAACACATTGAGAAAAAAAATCGACTAAAAAACAAAAAAACAAAAACAAAATGTTGTTATATATTTATCTGCAATAAATTATAAGTAGAATAGTTTGCATTTATTTCATTAAAAAACTCTCAAGATTTATGAATAAAAATTAAATTTGCAAAAGTTTACTTTTTACATACAAATATCTACAGATACTTTTGAAAAGAAAGCACTCAAACATGTAAAACAATAAATTCATTATAAAAAGTATCTGTGAAACTTTCTAATCAGAAATGATTTTTGTAATAAATCATTAAAAAAATTATTTCAATAAATAAAATATGGAAAAAAACATGTGAAAAATTAAAATTATAAACAAATTATTAAAACCCAAAAAAGAATTTACTCAAGATAGGTTAGAAAGCAATAAAAGTTAAATAAAAAAACAAAATTGCAACATCCTTTCGACTGGAAAGAAGCAGACTGCAGTTCTGAAACGCCAATCAGAGACTCTCGCACGCAAAGTGGTCTACGGTGCAGAAGGTGGTGAAAGGGCAGTGAGGAGGTGGAAGGGGGAAAAATGAAATTTAAATGGGCGGAAGAAAATTTGTTTTGTGCTAAAGAAAGTTTCTGTGAAGATTTGTGTGAATGATAAGGTGCAGTGAAAATGAGGTTTGGATGCTTAAAATGTGATGCTTTAATTTGAATTTATATTGACGTTTGAAAGAAATTTTTTTTACATTTTTGTTTGTCTGAGAGAGAGTTTGCAATTCTTAAGTTTTGTGAATAAGGAGAAACCGAGAAAAATTATAACATTTAAATTCGTTAATACAAGAAAAAAATTAATAAAAAGCAATTTTTAGCAATTTCAAACTCAATTTATATTGAAGCTTTCACTGCATTGCACTGCGTAAACTTCATCGTTGTTGGCTTCAGCAACGTGCATTGGCTCGTTGATGTCGGAGAACTTACTCCGGATTCCTTGAACAGCCGTCTTTAATCTTCAGTTTCACTGATTTTTTTTGCTTATCATAATTTGTGTGAGAATGTAATAAGAATGTATTGTTTTCTTGCCTGTCGAAGCAAATATTCAATGGTCTAATGATTGCACAATGCTTATTTTCAAAGCCCGATAGAATGGGAAATAATAATTTAAAATGTTAAATTCAAGAAAAAATCAATTAAAGACACACTTTCATATATTTAAAAATAAATATAAACTAAAAATGATAATTAAATTGCATTGAAATGTTAGAAAAAGTAATGCGATATCGAATCAAACTTTCCCACAATGACGTGCTGGTAGGTGGCGAAACCTGGTGGCTTATGTCCAAAGAAGCTTTTAAACTTGCTGTTTATCCTCTAAAAAATTAGGTAAAAGTTTGATAAAAGATTTTTATTTCATATTTATCGCATGTTTTTGGAGCATTTAGAAGGTTAAATCAAGACAAGCTTTAACCCATTAACGCATACTGTCCTTTTTTAAGGACAGCAATAAAAAGTTTTTTTAATAATAGTTATCTTGATTATATTTATTATCTTTGCAGCTAATCCTGTCCTATATAAACTGAAGTCTTTGTTAAAATTTTTTTTGTGATTTGAAATTGATAGATTGTTTCGATATTCTGATTTTTCAAGGCGATAACTAAATTTTTTGTGTTTTTGTCATGGCTCATGAAAAAAAGTTAGTTATAATTTTATTTAATGTCTACCATTCATAATGTATAATAATATTTCATTGTTATTCATTCTTATATCTTTATTTAAAATAAATTTTATTTTACATGTAATATTATTTCCAAAAACTGTGTTTTATTGAGTGTCCTTTTTTAAGGACACTATGCAGTAATACTGATGGTAAAAACAATTATTTTCAGATTCGCTCTTCATGAAGTCCTTAGTATTTTGGAAGATGACAATGATTTCTTTTCAGCAGATATAGTCATGATTCCTCCTACTGACCCAAACTGCTCTGATGAGGATAGTGGACCCGAGGATGGTGAAGGTACTCTAGATAATTTATCAAGAAACCAGCTAAATGCAGAAGCAGAAATAGTAATTTCCAAAATTGGGGAAGAGAAAACCACTATAAGTAGAGAAGAAACTGCTGTAAAAAGGCCAGCTAAAAAAATTAAAATTGATCGGAGATGGACCAAAAAAGACATTACTACTGGATTATTGGCAGATAATAGTTCAGAGGACAAACCAAATTTAGAAAACATGTCTCCTCTCACATTGTTTAATTTATTTTTGGATGTACCAGTCATCAAGCTAAAAACAGACATGTCAAATTTATATGACAGCCAAAAACTAAAACAGCTGAATGCTACTGAAAATGAATATAGAGTGGTGCTGGCTTTACTCATGCTTTCAGGTTATGTTCCTTTGGCAAACCGCAGGATGTACTGGGAACAGAGCGACGATGTACACAATCTAGCTGTAAGCAATGCTATGACTGTCAACAGATTTGAAGAGTTATTAAGATATTTGCATTGCAATGACAACGAGAAAATTAATAAGTTAGACAAGATGGCCAAAGTGCGTCCATTATTTGATGCTATGAATGAAAGATTTCTCAAATTTTGGCCCAAAGAATGTCATTTGGCGATTGATGAATCAATGGTGCCATATTATGGAAGGCATTCATCAAAACAGTTTATCAGAGGAAAACCCATAAGGTTTGGATATAAAGTTTGGTGCTTAAATAATAGGCTTGGGTATTTGGTAAATTGTAACCCGTATCAAGGAGCCTCTGAAGAGTTCAATAGCGAATTAGGACTTGGTGGATCGGTGGTATCTAAACTAATAAAATGCTTACCAAAAGACACTCCATTTGAGTTATATTTTGATAATTTCTTCACCTCTTTTAGGTTGATTGAACAGTTAAAAAATAATAATATATTTGCAACTGGCACAGTTAGAAAAAACCGGATAGAAAAATGTCCAATTCAAGATGTTGAAATAATGAAAAAAAAGCCAAGAGGAGAATATGACTATTTATTGGATGAAGAATCGAATATCATTGTGGTAAGGTGGAATGATAATAGCGTTGTTACTTTACTTTCAAGTAATCATGGAGTGGAGCCTATAAAAGAGGTGAAAAGATGGTCAGCATCTCAAAAAAAACATGTCCAAATTCCACAGCCTTTCCTTATAAACCGATATAATCATTACATGGGTGGAACGGACCAAATGGATAAAAATATTGAAAATGTTAGAATAAATATAAGGCTAAAAAAGTGGTGGTGGCCTTTATTTGGTTTTTTAATTGATGCCTCTGTCCACAATGCCTGGTGCATTTTTAAAAAGTATAATAAAAATGAAAAATTTACATGTGTGCAGTTTAGACGTCAGGTTGTGAAATCAATTCTAGGCCAAATTGATGTGAGTTTTTATTATTATTCATGTTAAACTGAAATATTTATAATTTTTTCATATGGTTTCAAACAGATCAAAAAAGAAAAAAAAGGATCCATGAATTTAGCTAAAAGCGTGATTGCAGATGTCCGATACGATGGAAAAGATCATTTTATTGGTAAAATTGAAGATGGCCAAAAAAGATGCAAGCAATGTGGAAAGAAAGTGCAAAAGAAATGCCTTAAATGTAATGTAGCTTTACATTTGGAGTGCTTCAGCATCTACCACGAATCGTGATTACCGTCGGTAGCAATGCATAGCGTCCTTTTTTAAGGACATTTTTTATTTTCATCATAACTTTTTTTGTATAAAATATTTCAGACTAATTTTTTGATTTTATTTGTTAGAATCGGGTTTTCAATAAAATGTTAAAAAATTAATTAATTCCTTTGAGTCATGCGTTAATGGGTTAATGATTACTTTTGATACAAATTGTGAGAATGCAAGTAAATAAAGTTAAAAAGTTTCAGAACAAGTATTTTGCTACCACAATTTATATGTGTTTAACAAATAGATAATAGAAGTGAAAAAAAACTGATTAAAATACAACAAAGCTAAGTTACTTCTTTACAGTTCCTGAAAAATGGCTTACATCAAAAAACATGTCCAGAGAATTAGAGAGAACTGCAGCTGGACATGAGCTTGTTTTTCATCGCTATGCCGATGACACCAAGATTTACGGTCATTGCCTTAGAGGTCATCCAGCTGACATGGGAAAGAAGGGTGTTATCATGCTTTGATGAAATCGCTACACTGGGTGGGAGCCAACTCTTTGAGTTGTGTTGTTATTCATAACCGAGAAAAGTGAGATGAACGTACGAAAAAAAGACTAGTATTCTGAAAATCAAAGTATGTAAATTTTGTTTTATAGAGTTTTTGAATTTTATTTTTGCATAAATTGACAAAGATTCGATATAATTTTGTATAAATCGAAAAAACTGAGATTTAAATTTTAAATAAAATAGACACTCAATTAAGTTTGATAAAGCCTTGCATGTAAATTCAAAAGAGCGTATCGTGGCAGAAATGAGGGTAACGACGCGAATTTTAAATAAATGGAACGAAAAACTTTGGAAGATACAGAGAGATAGGAAGAAAAAATGAAGTTTGGTGCAAAAGAATCTTTGCATGAAATTCCTAAAGTTTTTCAATTTAAAATAACATTTATTCATTTTTTGAAATGAATAATTCAATCGAAATGAAAGAAAGTGCAATCAAAGGTGATTTGTAGCAGTTTCAAGTTTAATTTATTTCGGAATTTTACAGCATTGCACCGCGATAATTTTCCCGTTGCATTGGCTCACCGATGTCGGAGGATTTACTCTTGGATTCCTTGAAACATCGTCTTTAATCTTTGGTTTCACAGGAATTTTTTCAAGATAATTACAATTTGTTTGAGAATGTAATGAGAGTTCATTGTCTTTTTGCCTGCCAGAGTAAATATTTCAGATAAAAAACTGAAAGTTATTAAATAAAATGGATGTGTATGTAAAGTCATGAAATAAAAAAGATCAGTTAAGGATAAATGAGTTTAAAAATAAAAATATAAAAGATAAAAAACATGAGAGAATTCTAATGAGAATCAATCCATCTTTGACTTTTTCCTATTACTAGACTATCAACATTTTTTTTCACCCCCTTTACCACTATTTAGCCGCCTCATTCCTGCGTCCATCCCCTCATTCATCCATCCACCCACTCATCCATCCACCCACTCATACATCCACCCACTCATACATCCACCCACTCATACACCCACCCACTCATTCATCCACCCACTCATCCATCCACCCACTCATCCATCCACCCACTCATCCATCCACCCACTCATCCATCCACCCCCTAATCCATCCACCCACTCATCCATCCACCCACTCATACATGAGTCTTTCATTCATCAAGTATTTCCCATATCTATCTCAAAAACTTTATTCTTTAAGCAGCCAACCTACTAACTCCATCACACAACTTTCAAAACCTTAAAAAATATTTAAGTTTGTAAACACTATTTTTATATAAATAAATATTTTCAAGGCTCTTTCGAAGTATTTTACAATTTTTCAAAAGATATTTTTTTCCTCTTTTTTTAACGTACTTTCACAATGAAACCTTGTTGGTTTTAACTTTTTTGTATAGTTTCTTTGTCAAATCCAAACGCACTCCTGCTGTCTAAAGCTGCTTGATATGCAGAAATTCTTCAACGCGTTTTTAAAAGAAAAAGATTTTCAAAATAAAATGTTTTTTTTCGTTTTTTACTTTCATTAATCAATATTTTTATCATTCAAACTATCTTTTTTCAACGCACTCATCCACACGGTTTTGCGCCACTCCACTCCTCCACAAGCGCCGTCAGTCCCTTTTGAAAATAGGCATATCGATCCTGTGACTTTCCTAACGTGAGTTAAGCACTTCAACATTTGGAAAGTCTACGAAATCATTAAGACGTATCTGAAATTATTGACTTCTCTTTGGTAAATTTCTTTAAACCACACTTTATATATCGCCATTTCCATGAAGTAATGATAATTTCAATAAATTCAAAGTTTTTTCAAATAATAAAAAATGAAAATTTTTAAACATTAGTTTATAAATAAAAAGTTTATTTGAGGTAATAAAAGAAAATGTAAAATAATTGAAAAACAGTTATAAATAAATCTCAAGAAATTTACAGAAATTTCACAAGTACACAGTCTATAAAATATTATAATAGTTTTTAAAATATTCGGAATTATTGTATGATATAGCATTTTGATAATAATGATATTTTCTAATTTCCAATATTCAGCTTCAAATTTAGACAAATTATTCACGCAGTTAAGTTTCAGGAAGTTGGTGCATCAATTCAAGCATGCGTGTCGTTTGAAAATTAAAAATTAATTGCCCTAAAAGAACTATTTATCAATGGAAGAAAATGAAATAAATATTTTAATAAGAACCAAGTAATGAATGGTGGATTTGAATGAAACTCATTCGCATCATAAATGCTAATTTTTTAAATAAAAATGATAATAATAACTAATAAATAAAGCCAAAAATGGATAAAGTCATTCAAATAAGGATTTAAAAACTTATAATTCAACAAAATTAAGATTGAATCATTATAAATACCAAACTTAAGTTATAAATGAAACAGAAAAATTACAAAGATAAAAATCTAGAAGAAAATGGCAAAAGCGCAATTTACAACTCCAATTTATTTCCGTTAAAGGGTGGTTGAACGCAACAAGGTCGCCTGGCATAGAGAAAGAGGAAGGGGACGGGAAGAAGGGTTGAAGGTCATTCAGGGGTTAAAGGTCGTTCAAGGAGTCAGGGTCACGCTACGGTGCTTTTCACTAATAAGTTCTTAGTTTATCGATGCTGTTGCCAGCCAGTTACATCGACTCTTTTTCTGGTAAAGCTTTTTATTTATTTATGATCTACACTGGAGCTTTAGGACGTCGCAGTAAAGTCCTTTTTGACTATGTTCCACACGCGCACACACATGGACACACGCGCACACCAATGCACACACAAACACACACATTGTGGCACATTTTTATTGTTACAGCATAACACTCAATCAAACGCCTGCTAACTCCATGCATCATACAAAAGTGTTCTTTTATGAAATATGCCTTTTTTACCCGCATAACTTCTCTTTGAAGTTTTCATCTTTTTCTGATAGAAGTATTTGTATTTTTTATATTTTTTTATTCTGCCTTTTATTCACACTTTGAAAATATCTAAACTAATTTGTATTTTGTATAATTCATCATTTTATGCGAATCTAGCCAATTTTATAAATTATTTTGGCAATTTATTTTATAATGTTTAAATCCTATTTTCTACACTTTTTGTAAGCTCGAAAACTCAAAAGCCATTTAACCTTTCAGCCTTAAATCCATCCATTCATTCCAATCCAATTCATCTTTTTAATCCCATTCATGTATTATCCCACCATGTTCATTTACTTCAGACCTTCTTCCTTCTCATTCCCTCCCTACACCTCTCTTCACCCAAGTTCATTCTATTCCATTCCCACTCACCAAACCACAACACCCCAGAACTCTACTCAATTGCCAATAGAGGACACTTGAAGGACACTGTTCCTTTGGGTGAGCTGGTGTAACAGTGTTGTGGCGGTTTAAAATGCCATTTTAAAGACTTTATTTATGACTTTTGGGGATATAATTTTGCGATTTGTTTAAATAAAAAAAATAAAAAATGTGATAGAAAATTTTGAAACTCAAGCGGGTTATACGCCACTACAATAATGCCCAGAATCATCATCACTACCCCACCACGCAGGCTTCATGGCAGTGGTTTCGGCGGGAATTCTGATAGGAATTCTTCTCGGAGTGATGATGCTCTTCGTGGTCATAGTCATCTTCAAGAGGTCAGTCGAAGTTTCAGTTCGTGCATGTTTTTATGAATGTTTCTTTGTATCATTTAAAGTTATGTTGCCTTTATTCAATGCGTTTACTAAGTCAATTTTTAAAAAATATTTTTTATATGTATATTAGTATTTATTTTTCTATTTCAGTATCATATGTCGTTTTTAAATAAATGTTTGCATTCGGAGCTAAAATATTCCGAAATGCATCAACTAGCGAGTGACTTTGACTCTGTTTGTCCGAATCTGGTTGCCTGAGATTTGCACCCTTTTTCATCATTAAAATGCACACATCCAATCACACGTCGACCTGAAAATACTTGCAGACACAGAAACAAATATTCACGAAGCCAGACAGTCGATTCATTAGTGCCCAACTGCAATCAACAACTACAACAACAAAAGAAACAGCAAAGAATCGATTCTTTAGAAAAATGCGATGAAACAATTTTTACAATTTCGAAACAACAACAACAACAACTACGAAAAATCTCAGAACACTGCAATCACCACCTTTATCCACACCACCATCTTCACCATCAGCACCACCCGGTTCTTTGTGCTTCACCACAACAAAACTTCCAGCAACTATCTCATCTTAATCAACTTCAAAACAAGCAACAACAACAACAGCAGCAACAGCAACAGCAGCAACAGCAGCAACAACAGCCTTTTTGCTTTCCTTACCGTCAAAATTCTCTCAAAAAAAGTCTTAAATCTCTACCTGAGTTCTTCAAGTTGAACCAAGCAGCGAACCAGCGTATAAATGATTGCACAAACCTCCCCATCCAACAAATCTACTCTTCCTTCCATCCTACAAACAAAAAGAGTGGAATTTCAATGGAATTAAGCCATTATAACAAGCTCCGTAATGAGATCAAGGAGCTGACCAAAACACACAGTAACCCACATAGTAACACATATAATACACACAACAACCCACATACTACCACACATAATACACACAACATAACTTTCAACACATTTCAACAGAACAAATCTCCCATCCTTTCCCAGTTTGTTTCAACCAATGTCCAACCGCCATATCTTTACAGCACTGCACCACAACCACACATCAACATTTTCAGCCTTAACAACAACACTTCCAACAACAATAATATAAACTGCCTATACACAGCAAACAACAACACTAACAGCAGAAACACACTTCACTACAATGATAACTTAAACGATCAAAAAACCACTAGCGTGAACAGCAATGACGCAGAATTCAGAAACTGCCGCAACAAAAGCAATCTTGTTGCAACGTCTTTCTTGTCTGCAACAACATCGAACCAAAACCACTTTTTTTGCTCGTTGAATAGCTTAACAAGCAACCTAAATGATACTGATAGTTCCAATCCCAACAGCAACAACAACAGCAACTACACCAGCAGCATTACTAGCAACAACGGCAACACTCCACAGAACAACAACAACCACAAAGATTGCAATTCATCCAACTCAACATCCATTTCGAAACTGGATCTCCTACAATACAACACAACTTGCATTTCATCTCCTTCCCCCATCACCCCCCTTCAATCCTCCCTCAAAAACCCTGCCACAACTTCCTTGTTTTCGACATCCCTTGTCAGTTTCACAACCACCTCTATTTCTTCCTACCCACCGTAAATCAACATTTGACCTCTAGTTCGGGATGGATGTTTCGGCCTGAGTTTGAACGGTAGATCCTTTTTTGGAATGTGAAAAGTGTTGAGTCTGACGATGAACCGATTTTTTAAATTATAACATTGTTATCGTTATAAACTGATTTATGAATTAATTACATTGACTGAGCGTTAAACTAAGTAAATCATAACTATTTTAATGAGTTAATTCCATAATTAAAAATAATTTATTTATCTCACAAACAGTATAATGCGTAAAATGTATGAGCAGTTTTATGAGTGAATTTTATTAACAGATTATTTTGATATGTGAGTCGTTTTGAAGTTTCACTCTCACTTACACCAATGTTCTCGACATTTAGTTGGTGCTTTTCAATTGTTCAAGTGGAGTTACACACACATGTGGACTGGAAATATGTTTTAAAACATTCCAAAGATGAGCATTTAAAGCAAAAAAATGAGTGATTATTTGTCCAACTTTTTAATTGTACTTCATTGTGAGACATCCGTTAATTCGCTTTATTTATTTGTTTTGTAAATTCATTAAAAAGATTTAGAACTAGATAGAGAAAAAAAATATTTCTTGAAAGTTGTTTTGGAGACAGGCAATAAATCTTCACTCTTTTGATTGTCATAGAAAAAGAAAAATCAGAAATTTTAAAAAGATTTTACAATTTTCAATTAAACTAACAAATCAATAATTTGTAATAAGTATTGAAAAATAGAGTATCATTTTCTAAAACCCCCACCCAATTTCTCGTCAATTTCTCACTAAAATATTTTTTTAATATGTAGAAATTCTATAAAATAATTAAATAAAATCATGAAAAATTTCACGCAATATTATGCACTATAATATTTAGTTTGTAAGTTAATGTTTCATAAGATTAATTTTTTTTTTTGTAGAGTTTTTCAAGTTTTGCATTGATGTTTCGTCAATTTGAGACGACCCCTTGCCCTAAAACGCATATAAATACGCGAAGATGAATAATGAACTGTATTTATTTTGGAAATAATTGTTGGAAAGTTTAACTCGAGTAAATGCATTTCGAGAAAAAAGCTGATGTCTTTTTTATTTTATCTATTTTTTGTATAGGTTTTGGCAAGAGTGGTAGGTGGAATTTTCATGAAAATGACTATTGAATTACTTTTGTTGTTAATAAAACACTAAATTTTTAAAATCTATTAAAAAATTGAAAATATAAATCTGCTCTTGTTAGATCGAACAGAAGAGTTTTGTAATTCTGAGACATTCAAGGCTAGTTGCTCGAACAACGAAGTGGTTGTGATGAATGCGGCCAAGTATGGGAGGATGAGAGTGGGAAAGTGAGTGGTCGTGTGACGTAACTATCTTTTAATTTGTTTTTCATCCGCTACTATGGTTCAAAATAGTTTAATTTATGTATTAATTTAATTTTTTTGCTTGAGTTTATCAAAATATCACATTTTAAAGGTGTATTTCGGAAGCTGAGATCGAATCGTTTGGGCCTTTGAAGAACGACGTGAAGTATTTGGGCTGCTTCAAAGACGTTTTGGAGGCCGTCAACGAGAAGTGCAAGCTCAAATCACACTGCGAAATGAAAGTCACGGATTTGGAAAATGAAAGAGAGCAGTTTTGTAACCCTGGACTTGAAAAGCATCTCGATGTAGAATATTCCTGCGTTAAAAGTAAGAAAAGCTTTCTAACTTAACTTTAATGAAAATTAATATAGAGAATGTATAGTGAAACATTGAGTTGACTTAAAGACTAAATATGTTTTTGATGAAGTATTCCAGGATGATGGGAGCTGCAGGCTGGTGGCAAACGACCAAGCGGTTTATCTGAAGATTGGATCGAGCAACAGCGAAGATGCAGAAACCGTTCAAGAGAGGGGATGCTTCAGCGAAGAGAGACCTCTGCTGGTCGAAGCGCTGAAGGGACAACGGATAAAGTTGAGCATGAAGAGACTCGACCATCCCGAAAGCGACAAAGATGCTCCCTTGAAGGCAGTCTGCTCCGACGAACTGGGTTACGCATTTGGAGGGCATGACTCCTTCTCGAACGCCACTGTCTGCAGCAGAGCCTTCAAGGTGCAGAGCTGGAGCGATGGCAGGAACCTCGTCTCCATGAGTGCAGTCTTCCAGAGCAATCAGAATCGCCTGAATGTCTACTTTTCGCCGAGACAAGGCCCTCACGACTTCCTCATTGGAGTGGAAGGTGTGATGTCATGAAGTTGTTTTATTACTCATCATAAAACCAAGTTTAAATATTCATTATTCTCAAAGTCTATTTGTGGGTTCTTCAAAGACTGAAGCGTTAAATTGTTGCGACTGTTTCAGCGGACGGATGCTCGGACATAATCTTCGACGAAGACACGTGGATGAAGCGGAACAACGACGACTTGCTGGTCGGCTGTTACTCGAGCAAGCAAAAGTGGTATCTGAGATGCCAAAGCCGCAAGTGGCGTGGAGTTGTTGGAAGCTGTTCCAGCCCTTTTAAAGGAAAAGAAGGTTGGTTTCGTCAAATTAATTGAAATATATTAATCATTAAAGTTTATTTTGGTTTGTAGAATTAAAATATATTAATAATAAAATTTTATATTGGTTCGTAGAATTTATTACAGAGCGTCATTATCCTGATGAGAGCAACAGCGCTGAGAAAGCAGAGAGTCTGAGCCAGAAGCACCAAAGTTCGTTTCATCTCTCAGTATTTCAGCATTCCCAGCAACTTCATGTCGTCTAAACTTTCAGCCACGATAATCGTCTACATTGGCAGCTTTGGAGTTGTGGTCTGCATCTTGATCTTGTGTTTGGGAGCCATTTGTCTCAAAAGGTATTTTTTTTGATTTTCCCAATTTTGACGATTCCCTACAAAAAGTGTTTCAAACTGAAGTTTCAGCAAGAAAGAGATGAAGAGCAACATCATCAACTGCAACAACAACATGCCTCTTTACCAGCACCAGCAACACCTCGCCATGTTGCCCTTGCAGCAAGCAGAGCAAGTGCATGCAGGCAGAATGGATTCGTCGGCATGCGATGAAGGCAGATACCAAGTGCTCGACAGGGATGAGGTCGCCAAACAAGAAGCCTTCATGAACGCATGAGTGCTTCACTATTGAGTACAATTCTTGCTTGCTTTAGTACTCCTAGATGTTGTATGTTCAATTTTCAGTTCTGTTATGTATATGCTTATGTTTATATATATATATATATTCAATCAAAAAAAGTGGAAAAGTGTAACCAGGAAGATTAATGAACCTAGGTACTTTTTATAACAATTTCTTATTAGAAATTCACTCATAATTTGAGTTTTAACATTAATCTTAAGAGAACTGTGTTGAAATAAAATTGTGTAGTTTTCTTTGAAATATTTGAAACTTAAATTATTTTAAAAATCTATTTTTAAAATGTTGATGTTTTCTATAAACTGCATGGTCATATCAAAATATTACAAAGATGAGGATGAATGCTTGGGCAATCTTATTCAGCGTCTTCTTCTCAACACGGTGCCTTGGCTGGGAGTAAGAGATGGGACATATGCAGGTATGGTGCTTGAAGCTCTTCGCTTCTTCGGCTTCCACGCCTTCGCCATGTTCTGCATCTTATAAATTCTTCGTCTGGGATTGTAGCACATTCTCTTTCTCTGCGGATCCTTGAATTTCCCAATTGGCGTTTGACCAAAGTAGGTGAACGGTTCTGGACGTCTTCTCGCCTCGGATAGTGGAATTGGAATTTGCAGTGTTTGATTGACGCAATTCCTCACGTAATACTCGTCGTCGATCTGAGGCACTCTCACTTTATACATGCTCGGGATTCTTTTCTCTTTGACAATGTTCGGGTCGTCTTGTGGGATTCTCATCCAATCGTCGTTCGAGGGTGGAGAGTAGGGAGAATATTTCGGCCCACCGCGACCACACTTGAAGAAGTTCATCACCTGCGTGGGGAATCGTTTGGGTTCATTATAATTTCTTTAATTGATAATTAAATGCTTTGTTTTTCTCAAAAAAACTTTGTAAATTAATTAACTTCATGCTTATGATTAGGGTGATGATGATGATGATGATGATGATGAGAATGATGATGATGAGGATGATGATGATGATGATGATGATGATAATGATGATGATGATGATGATGTGGGGAATGATTATATATGGGCTCTTTCAACTCTTACTTTACTGCATATATCTTCAAAATCATATATACTCAGGGGTTTATGCTCATCAAACTCTCCTCCTTCCTCTTCATCTTCTGAGGTACTCCAACCACTGTTCGCTGAGGCGTTTTGGTTGAAGGTTGTGTATAATGAAGAGAGGTATTGCTCTAACAGGGCATTTCTTTTGGCACTTTTCTTCATTCTTGATACTTCATACGAATGGTTTTTGTTTTCTTGAAGTTTTTTCTCGAAGTTTTTAAAGTGTTTTAGATGTTTCAATGAGTCTTTCAATTCTCGAGGTGATAAATCCAAATGATTCGCTAGGTGTTTGGAGTCAATAGAAAAACAGGAATCCATATAGGCATTTTCTTTTTGAGAGATGTTATGTGCCTGATCGGAATATTTGTTGGAAGAGTTAATATTTTTAGGACAACGTGAACTTCTGTTTTTCCTATGTTCAAATAATGATGGTGAAGTTGAAAAAGACCCGGTACTCATGTTATGAATCGAGTTGGTAGATAAGTTTTCTTGGAAAGACAGATTTAAGTCCTTACATTTACTAACTTGTCAAGGACTTAACAAGATTGAAACGATGTCTGCTATTATTTATTTATAGTTTCACTCAAACGTCATCCTTCAAAAATGTTGAAAATCGCATTATTTTCTTTTACAATTTTTTTTCAATGTACAGCAATCATCCCAGTAACAGATTTATTGCTGGCTACCATGGGCGGCGATCATGGGGGGGTCCTGACCCCAGGATCGCCGCCCATGATGTGTAGTTATAGTGATATCTGTCTAAAACAAAAATATTCTTTGCTTACTTAAATACCCCTTCCCAGGACCCCCCTAGGACCACCGCCCATGCTGGCTACTACCCTGTGAGCATGCAATATGGGTTCTATATGGGCTAAATGAGCTAGAGATTATCTATATGGGTTGTATAGGAGTCCTATATGGGCTTCGTGGGCTAGAGATTATTTATACGGGTCCTAAATGAGATATAGTCAATTGCAGGAATCGACATTCGGCGTTTTAACCATTAGACCATCACCATTTAATTGTGGTCATAGTTGTCATCATAGAACTGTGGTGGTTGTAGTGGTGGTGGTTGTAGTGGTGGTGGTTGTGAGAGTTAGCTGAGAAGTGCTCGTTTGGTTGTGGGACTTTGGCTTAGTACTTTAGAGAAAAACTCATGAATATGATGAAGTAAATTGTGGCGCTGGGGTTTTAAATTTATAATTAATTTAGAGAATTTGTGTTTTTTCAAGTCTGAAAACTACAACTTTTTCACTTTTTCATTACATTTTAACTTAGAACGATATATATATATATATATATATATATATATATAGTATATTACTATATTTATTACTTAGCGCTTACTTAAATGATATTATGTGACTCAATTAACTTTTAGTTACTGGAATTTCGTCTGCTAGTGTTTCAAACCCAAAATATTCGATTTTAATAGTTGTCTTTTTATACCTTGTAAATGAAAAAAAGAAGCTGTTTATAAATAAAGGATAATTAAACTTCCATATAACTGATTTAATTATTTATTTTTAAAATGACATCGGTACTGTGGCTAAGAAAGAAATTAGGAAATGTTTTTTGGGTTCAAGATGCTTTATGGAAAATATTTTATGATGCAAATAAAAATCTTATTAATGACTTTTTAAGTGGTCGTTATGTTGACAAGATATCAGGAATTCCAATGCTTGGCTTTTACATGTTCAAGAAAAAAACTCCATATCTTCCACTCATGAATCTCTCTAACCATGCTCAAGTTGGAAAAAAATTTTATATTAAAAATTAATATTTGCTATTATGAATGCAGTTAGTTTATTACTATGAAAATACGAAATCCAATTTAAATTAAATGATTTAATAGGCTTCATTTTCTTATATTCTTTTTGCTAACAGGTTGATTTTTACAGCATAGAAATATATGAGAACTTTGCTCTGCTGAATGACGAACACACCGAGCAAGGAGTTTTATTCTTGTTCAGAAGCAATGACTTGGATTTGAAGAATATTTCTCATGACACTGACCTGGATCTTCAAACAAGCGACGTCACACTTGCTGACCTAAATGCATATGGAATGCATTACCAACAACTGTTAATTAGCGATCTTTCTTTGGATACATTGCTTACTTTGTTCAGCATGGTAATTATTTAATATTTGTTTTCATCATAATTGAAGCTTTTTTATAATTTATAAATTACTCCTATAGATGAACCTTTCACTTTAATTACTATGCATCAGATATTTGAACCGCTGTTGAATTCCCAAGAGCATTCTTCCGAACCCTCCATTTCACACACGTCCAAGCAGAGCACCACTAGTGACATGAGGTACAATTGCCAACAACAACAACAACTATCCATAAATCCTTTGTATAATGCGGACTTATTTTGCCTGATTCTCAGTTGAATCTGATATTTAATGACTTTAAATTGAAAAAAATACCATTTAGTAAATGTTTTCAAATCATAATCAACATCATCATCTTCCTCATCACCACCACCATCATCACCACCACCATCATCACCACCACCATCATCACCACCACCATCATCCCCTCCAGCTACCTCTCGGTTTCTTCTCACGCAAACGACCTCGACTTCCTGAAGAAGGACGTCCTGATGGCTCACATCTTACGCTTCGAACAGGCGATCGGCAGCACCGCTCAAAAACTCAGCGGCGGCATAACGTTGACGGCGCCGCAAGAGCTGCTTGACGCGATGAAGAGCGACTACGACATGAAGGAGCCAGCCATGGTCGCCCTGCTCGAGGTGACGTGCAATGGATGGCTCAGTCAGGTGTGTCTTGTGGCTGGTGGCTGTGGGGCGTTGGGTTTGGGATTGGGTTTCGATGGCGTTTTAATGAGATTTAAGTTTTTAAAAATGAATTACTTTTAAACACAAACGCGCGCAAACATAAAAAAACACCAAAAACACACACACACACACACACACATACACACATTCACACGCACACACACACACTCACACACACACACATACACACACACACAGCTGCAAGACACACTGAACTCCCTGGAGGACATGTACTTCGAGGGCACCACGCCGATGAGGGAGCTCTCCTACTGGAGGGACCGCTACACCACCCTCGACATGATCTCCAAGCAACTCAAGTCCAACGACATCGACACCCTTATCGAGATCCAAAATGCCAGAACCGGTATGTGTAAGGACATACTTATGCACACATAAACGCAAACACATACGTACACACACACATACACACACACACACACACACACACACACACACACACACACACACACACACACACATACACACACACACGCACACACACACACACACACAGGCCTAATGACTCCGTCAATCAGTCGACTGGAGAGTTTGTTGATCGAAGCGAAGGAGAACAATCGCTTCTTGTCGACGTGTGAGCGTCACTTCAAGAACATCGAAATGGGCAGTAACTACCATGTAAGATGCTCTCTTATGATGATTTACATTTTCAAGATTTAATTATAATTGTTATAAATAAATAAATAAAATATATTTAATGTAAATGTTTTTTATAATTTCAATTGATATATTATGCTTTCTATATTCCAATTTAATTTAAATTAATGTCACTATCATAAAAACCCAACAAATCACGCTCACCATACTAGATCGTCATCGAATCGATCGTACCGTTGATGAAGTCACTGCGCCTGATATGGATGATCTCGAAGCACTACAACGACGACGAGAAGATGATGTCGCTGATGGATAAGGTGGCGAAGGTGCTAATAGACCGTGTCAAGAGGCTCAATAATCTGCAGACCATTTTCAAGGTGGATTTGGTGTTGGATGGTTGAGTGGGTGAAATGGTTGTGTGTTGGTCTTGGCTTCAAATGCAACGGGGAAAAATAATAATTAAAATATTAATATTTATGATTATTATTTTAATTATTATTTTAAATATTATTTCAATATTACCATTCACATCATTCCAGAACTCACCAGAGAAGGTGCAGGCACGCATGGCTAACGCCTCTACCCTCCTGAAGCTCTGGAAGCAAGCCTACCTGGAGACGAGGCACTTCATCGAAACGTCCGGACGAGGCACCCGGTGGGAGTTCGATCGGAAGCGGTTGTTCCTCATGACTGACTATCTGGCTTCCGTATGCCAGGACATCGGCAACTCGGTGCAGTTGATCGACGAGTTCAACCACCTATACGAGTTGAACATATTCACGGTAACCATGAAGCAAGCGCGTGTCGCCGAAATGAAGCAGAGCGTTCATAATCTTCTCTTTTCCTTTCAAAACATCAAATTCGACCCGTACGACCCGGCTAATGAGCGTCTGTGGTTCCTGAAGATGGAGACGTTCCAGAAGGAACTCACCGACATCGAGTTGATGTCGCAGTTGTACATCCAAGACGCCTTCCGCAACATCCGCTCGCCCATCATGGGCATCCAACTGCTCAAGAGCCTCAACAGAGTGCTCGAGAGATCGTCCCTCAGCAAGACGCTCAACGAGAAACTCAAGGATATCAACGTCAGCTTCCTGAACCAGGTCGAGAAGACGAGGCAGGACTTTATCGACAACTCCATGAACCCGCCCCTCTTCAAGAGCCAGCCGCCTGTCTCGGGCGCCATTCACTGGCAGAAGTTCATGTTCTCCCGCCTCAAAAACATCCTCCTGAGCCTTCTGGCCGAGCACGACTTCATGACGCTAGAGCACGCTGAGAAGTTGAAGGAATCTTATTTGTCGCTATGTCGCGAGATGAAGGACTACTCGCAGAACAAGTACAAAATCTGGGTCGACAAGGCCGGCCTGGAGGTCGAGCAACTGCTAAAAGCGCCTATTTTCGTGTTGCCGAACCAAAAGATTGAGATCCTCCCGAAAGTCACCCAGCCACGCATCGACTCGAGCTTCCTGAGCAGCGTCATGTACAACTCGAAGGCATCGACTCCCGCCAGTCTGAAGAGCAACACGAGGTCTTCCAGGGCGAAGCAGGAGGTCTCTTCGGTGCAGAGCGACCCCTCCTCCAAGGTCAACAAAACCTCCAATAGCAACGTCTCCTATAAACACTCTAATGGCCTCAAGAAAGTAATGGCGTTGACTAATTATGAGGGTGGTAATGGCGCTAGCAAGAAAAGTAACCGCAATGCAAATAATGAGAGCGGTAGTTGCAAGAGGAGCTCTACTAGTAGTAACACTAGTTGCAAGACGGGCTACTTTAATAGCATTACTCTTTCGAACTGCAGTGGGTCTACCAATGATGGTGGCACTAACGGCAATATTTATAAGAATTACAGTATGAATCATAATGATGATGATAATAATAACTATAATAATAGTAATAATAACTGTAATAATATAAATAATAGTAATGAAAGTTCCTTTGTGTCGGCTCGTGAGCGTAATGTCGCAAACGCCAAGAGCACGCTCAAAGAGCCCGGCAGACTGCTGGTCGACGAGAAGGCGAGCCCTTCGTTGAAGCACTCGGAGGGCAGGTCTTTCCTGAACGCAGTCTCATCCACCGGCAGGAAAACCTACCCGAAAGTGCTGCAGTCGATGTCGCAAAAGAAGTCTCTACTGCCCTTCAAGAGCAAGCCCGTGCCCACTGTCATGGTGATGAACGAGAGTCTCAAGGAGGTGACCACTGTCCTCGAGGTGGACCTGGTGAAGGAGAACGTCATCGAGATCAACTTCGACCCCTACCTCTTCGAGATTATATTGGAGGCGAAGCATCTGGAAGCGATCGGATATTTCCTGCCAGAGTCGGTCAAGAACGCAGTGCTGTTGGAGCAGAGTTTTCATGATAAGATACTGCTTCTTACTTCGTTCATAAGTCAATACAATAAAGAGATTGAAAACCTGACGAAAGTCGACTTCATGGTGCTGGAAGAACACATTAAGAACCTATTCAGGGTGGTATTCTCGGGTACTAAACGCATAAACTGGAGAACCGCCTGTATCCCTGACTTCATCGACTCGTGCAAGAATACACTGGAAGAATTCCTCTCGATAGTTTATCAGTACAAGAAAGACATCTCGCGTATTGAGATGAGGGTGGAAAGCATCGAGAAGGCGTCTTTCCTATCCGACAAGGTGATCCACAACGTCGGTCTGATGCTCGACTGCAAGGAGTACTTCGAGTGCTTGAAGGCCGACCGGGACGAAATCATTCGTAAACTAGCCAGCGAGTACGAAGACATAACCAGTATAATCCAGCACATCGGCTTCATTATATGGAAGAATAATTCGTGGAAGTGCAACAAAATGAAACCGTTTTACTCCTACTATGAGAATCGTGTTTATCAAGCGTTGACCAGCATGGTATTGACGAATTTGAGAATGTTCGCTGGCTTACTTTCCAACCAAAAGACGCTCTTTCAGATCTACGGAGTTCTTTACCATCCATACCTCAACTTGAATCCAAACCAAGTCAACGTGAGTATTTAAGTCAGGAGCATCTTTCATTTTAAGGCTCTAGATCCATTTAAAGTTTATTAATTAATAATAATTAATTAGTAGAAACGTTTTAAATAAAATAGTTTTTTTTAAATACATCATTAAACTTGGATCACGCACGCAGGTCCTCAAGTACATCACACAGTGCGCCTTGGACTGCGTCTACAGCACCAAGTACTTTCCCAGGTGGCTGGACGGCTCAGCGGTGCCAGTGGCTGCCAGCAAGGAGGATGAAGAAACCTGCTCCTACACATTCCTCAACGAAATCGCCCTCAATCCCGAGGTGATTTCGCTGATCAAGAAGATCCAGTCGACCGCCGATGGGATCCTGAACAGGGCGAACGACGTCCTGCTGCCGTGGGGGAGGTTCGAGGTGGTGTGGCAGAGCGACAAGGAGCTGATGGTGCAGGAGTGGATCGATAAGACGAATCCCAGAGCCACCGATTACGATGACGCTCTCTTCAATATCAAAACCCAGCTCTCCGAGGTGAGTTTTGAGGGTTTTATCGATCAATGTTTGTATGTATTTTGAAGTAATTTTGAATCGAGTATAAAAAATTAATAAATAGTGGATAAGTTTTCAATAAATCAAAAATACTAAAATTATAAAAGATAATAATTGTAAATATTATAATCATTGATAAAATATTTTGTTAATATTGAAATTCTTCAATGACAGATTGCGAAAATAAACGATAGTGTCGACATCGACTCGATAAAGTTGAATTTGGCGCCACTGGTCGCCTCGGTGTCACAGCACTACGCGCACTTGTTTGACATTTACATCCACGAGCTGCACTTGGTCGCCAGACACGCTCTGGTCTCCTTCAAGAACGACTGCGAGAAAAAGCTCGAGGAGATTAGCTTCAAGCCGATCTCCATCGAGCATCTCAAGACGGTGCTGCAACTACTGAACGAAATTTCAAATTCAGAAGTGGAGAGGTTTTTAACGGTTAAAGAATTACGCGAAAAGTACGATGTTTTGGGTATATACGAGGTTACCTTGAGCGACGAAGAAAAACTATTGCTGGACACAATCGACATCTTGGACAAGTTTTTAACGGACAAGGCGAAGAATTGCAGTCACAAGTTGACCTTTGTGAAGAGAAGATTCGCCGAGATTGCTTCCAAAGAAGCCACTGAGTTCTACCACTTGTTGGAGGAGTTTGTCGAGAGGTTTGAGAGGGAAGGGCCTGGCGCAGTCGACGACTTGGAGGTGGGCTTGTCGACCTTGCGAGACTTCACGAACGAGGCCGCCAGACTGGAGGAGAAGAAGCTCGACATCACTAATTCTCAAAAGTTGTTCGATCTTCCATTAATATCGAGTAATGCCTTCACTCAAGTCCTCAAGAAGATTGTAGACGTAGAAGTGGTTTATAAGATCTTCAAGAACTACCTAAATGCGAAGAGCGAATGGGAAATGACGCAGTGGTCCGAATTGGACGTTGGCATTTTACAAGAGGGCATTGATAACTTCATTCTGCAAGTCAAAAAGCTCCCAGCAAACATTAGAGACCTGAAGATTTGGGTAGCTCTGAGAGACACCTTGAAGTCGTTCAAGAATAACCTGCCCATCATTGTAGAACTTAAGAACGAAGCTTTGAGAGAAAGACACTGGAAAACGTTGATCGACTTGACGAAAATAAACATGGACACTTCGGACTTGAGTAACATTCTACTGAAGAACATCTTCGCCATGAACCTCGACCAATACAACGACATTGTAAGCGAGATAATCATTAACGCCATCAAAGAAGCCAGCATTGAAAAGTCCATAAAGGAGCTGGATTACACTTGGAGTACGATGAAGTTTATACTCCTCAAGTACAACAAGAGCTCCGTCGATAAAGGCAAGATCCTTGGTTCGGTGGACGAGTTGAACACCCTCCTCGACGACCACATAATGCAGTTGCAAGGCATGAGTGCCTCGCGCAACATTGGACCCTTCCTGGCTTCAGTGCAACTCCTCGAAAAGCAACTCTCCTCGATCAGCGAGACCATCTACCTCTGGGTGAACGCACAACGCAAGTGGCTGTACCTGGACAGCATCTTCATGCTGAGCGATATCAAGGTACAGTTGCCCGAGGAGGCGAGACTCTTCGACAAGCTCGACAAGATCTACACGCAGATCATGAAGGCCACCCTGGAGAACCCCATTGTCAAGGTCGCCTGTCTCGAACCCGGTCGTCTGCGAACGCTGGAAGAACTGATTTTCGGACTGGATAAATGCCAGAAGTCTTTAATTGAGTACCTCGACTCGAAGAGGAATTTGTTTCCGAGGTTTTATTTCATTTCTGATGAGGAGTTACTCAGTATAATCGGAAGCACCGACCCGCAGAGCATCCAAGAACACATCATAAAGATGTTCGACAACGTCAAGAGCTTGGAGTTTGTGCAGCGGGGCTCTCAACTGGAGGTCCTAGGAATGGTGTCGGCAGAGGGCGAGGAGATGAAGTTCAGGTCGAGGACAATGGCCGACGGAAAGGTGGAGTTGTGGATGAATAATGTGCTGCTGGCGATGCAGAGCTCGAATCGAATAATAACGAAAGAGGCGATTTTTTATTACTGCATTAACGGGATGTCGAGGATAAGTTGGATGATGAAGTACCAAGGGATGGTGGCGTTGGCGGGTGACCAGGTGTGGTGGACGTGGGAGGTGGAAGATGTCTTCGAGAAGACCGCCAAAGGGAACAAACACGCGATGAAGACCTACTACAAAAAGCTAGTGAACCAACTTGACGATTTGGTGCTCGTGGTCAGAAAGCCCCTCGAAAGCAACGCCAGAAAGAAACTCAACACCATTCTCATCATCGACGTGCATGCCAGAGACATCATCGAAGCCTTCGTCAGAGATAGCGTCTTGACAGCCAATGACTTCTGCTGGGAGAGTCAACTGCGCTTCTACTGGAGCTTCCAGCCGGATCAGCTGATGGTTCAGCAGTGCTCGGGATGGTTCAAGTATGGCTACGAATACATGGGCCTGAACGGGAGACTGGTCATCACACCATTGACTGACAGAATCTACCTGACTTTAACGCAAGCTCTATCCCTGAAGTTAGGAGGTGCGCCTGCCGGGCCCGCTGGGACTGGAAAAACCGAAACGACCAAAGACCTCGCAAAGGCTTTGGGGCTGTTGTGCATGGTGACGAATTGTGGTGAGGGAATGGACTATAAAGCTCTGGGAAAGATATTCGCTGGACTCTGTCAGTGCGGTTGCTGGGGGTGCTTCGACGAGTTCAACCGAATCGAAATATCCGTTCTATCAGTGGTGTCGTCGCAACTTCAAACCATCAAAAACGCCTTGATGTTGAACATGCCACAGTTCTACTTCGAAGGCGAGATCATCCAACTGGACAACAAACTGGGCATTTTCATCACCATGAACCCGGGTTACGCGGGAAGAACCGAACTGCCAGAGTCCATCAAAGCGCTCTTCCGTCCAGTCGTCTGCATCGTGCCCGACTCTCAGATGATTTGCGAGATCATGCTCTTCTCGGAGGGCTTTCTAATGGCGAAAGTCCTCGCGAAGAAGATGACAGTCTTGTACAAACTGGCGATGGAGCAGCTGTCGAA
Source organism: Piscicola geometra (assembly GCA_943735955.1). Lineage (NCBI taxonomy): Eukaryota > Metazoa > Annelida > Clitellata > Hirudinida > Piscicolidae > Piscicola > Piscicola geometra. The sequence continues at coordinate 7,122,031 of OX030964.1, forward strand.
GCAGTACCACTACGACTTCCAGTTGCGGGCGATCAAGGCAGTCCTGGTGATGGCGGGAGAACTCAAGAGGACGTCTGACGCCGACGAGGATGTCACGCTGATGAGGTCTCTGCGCGACATGAACCTCCCGAAGTTCGTCTTCGAAGACGTGCTGTTGTTCCACGGTCTCATCGGTGATTTGTTTCCTGGTCTGAATTGCCCGCGTGTGCAGTACCCCGAGTACAACGACGCCATTGAGGAGAGTTTGAAAGAAAATCGCTATGTGATCCTGCCGCACCAGGTGGATAAGGTGGTGCAGTTGTACGAGACGATGCTGACCAGACACACGACGATGGTGGTGGGTCCGACGTGTGGAGGCAAGTCCGTCGTGATCAACACACTCGCCGCTGCTCAGACCAAACTAGGAATACCCACCAAGTTGTACACTTTAAATCCGAAGGAAAGAAGTGTGGTGGAGTTGTATGGCAGTCTCGACACCGTGAGTAGGGACTGGACAGACGGGCTGCTTTCGAATATCTTCCGAGAGATCAACAAGCCGACTGATAAGGTCGAGCGGAAGTACATCGTGTTTGATGGCGATGTCGATGCTCTTTGGGTTGAGAACATGAATTCGGTGATGGACGATAACCGCTTGTTAACGCTGGCTAACGGAGAAAGAATCAGACTACAAAAGCACTGTTCTCTACTCTTCGAAGTGTCCGACCTACAGTACGCGCAGCCGTCCACCGTCTCAAGGTGCGGCATGGTGTACGTTGATCCGAAGAATTTGAAGTACGACCCGTACTGGGACAAGTGGTTGGACGAAAGATTCCTGACGAAGCAAGACTCCAGCGAGATGGAAAATCTCCAAAAACTCTACGTCAAGTACGTGCCTGCCTGCATCGACTTGATCTTCGAGGGAAAGCACGCCAATGAAAAGAAAGAACCACTCAAATCCATCATACCACTCAGTAACCTCAACCTAATCAAACAACTGACATACCTGCTAGAAGCTCTATTCGACCAAGAGGAATTAGATTTGGATTTAATGGAATGCCTCTTCGTTGAAGCCCTCTACTGGTCGTTGGGCATTGTTCTGCTCGAGGATGATAGAGTCGTTTTCGACGCTTTCGTTAAAAGTATCTCAGGCATGACGATCTCAAAGAATGACGAAGTAAAGATGAGCGAGTTACCCGGAGCGAATTCCACCGTGTTTGACTTCATTTTCGACCATGATTCACAACACTGGGTCAAGTGGTCTTCCAAAATACCCGCCTACATACACGACGAGAAGTTGAAATTCTACGAAATTCTCGTGCCTACCAAGACAACCGTTTCGCTGAAATGGGCAGTCAACTTGTTCCTGAAACGAGGCATTCCGGTTCTGCTGTCTGGTGAGAGTGGCACTTCAAAGACGGTGACTGTCAATAACTTTCTGAAGGGCTTAGATCAGGACCTCTACCAGCTACTCGCCATCAACTTCTCCAGTCGAACGACGTCGCTTGATTGTCAGAGAAACATCGAGAATAGTACCGAGAAAAGAACCAGAGACATCTACGGACCTGCGCTCGGAAAGAAACTGGTGATATTCGTCGATGATTTAAACATGCCACAAGTCGATGCGTACGGCACTCAACAGCCCATAGCCATGCTGAAACAATTGATCGGATACTCGGGCATTTACGACAGAGGTTCGACGCTGAATTGGAAGTACCTGAAGGACCTGGAGTGGGTGGCCAGCATGGGAAACCCTGGAGGAGGCAGAAATCACGTGGACCCTCGATTCATTTCCTTGTTTTCCTTCATTTACGTCGTCTTCCCGTCTGAAGATTCGATCTTTCACATCTACAACACCATACTAGAAAGTTGCACGTCACAAATGTCCGATGAGATCCTCACCTGTCGCAAGACGATAACCTCGATGTCGATGGAGCTCTTCAAGACCATAATGAAAGACCTGCCACCGACGCCCTCCAAGTTCCACTACATCTTCAGTCTCAGAGACCTCTCCCGCTTGTACGGTGGCCTCTGTCTCATGTCGCCGAGTGTCTTTGTGAAGAGGTGTGACGTGGTCAGACTGTGGCGTCACGAATGCCTCAGAGTCTTCACCGACAAGCTGACGAACGAACAAGACTACGAAACTGTCGCTGGCAAGATACGAAGTTTGATCGAACAGAATTTCGTCGACTGCGCCAATGATGCGATGCAGAATCCGATTCTATACGGCGACTTCAAGACCTTTTTGAGCGACATCCCCTCCAAGTTGTACGAAGATCTAGAAAGTTTCGAAAACGTCAAGAAGATCCTCGACGACATTCTCGAGGAGTACGAACTGACGCACAAGAAAGCAGGTCTGGTGCTCTTCAACGACGCCATCGCTCACTTGTGCAGAATCTACCGCATCATCAGACTGCCACAGGGCCACTGCCTCCTCACTGGCCAAGAAAACGTCGGAAAAACTTCTCTGACCAAAATTGCTACGTTCATAGCCGGCTATGAGTTCTTCTCGATCGAACTGAGTCGTGGTTATGGAGAATCGAACTTCCGCGACGACTTGAAGGCGCTGTATGAGAAAGTGTGTCTTCAGAATCAGCAAGTGACATTCCTGTTCAAGGATCTGTACATCGTCGAGGAGAACTTTCTGGAACTGATCAACAACATGCTGACGCTGGGAGTGGTGCCTGCGCTCTACGACGACGAGGAGAAAGAAAGAATCCTGAACTCGTTACGCAAGGAGTTCTCAAGCAAGGTCCTCAGCAAGGAGATGCTGTGGCAACTCTTCGCTCAAAAGTCACTAAACAACCTGCACATCGTGCTGAACATGAACGCTTCGAACCCTCTCTTGGCGAAAAGGTGCAGGAACTTCCCAGGCTTGGTGAGCAACACGCACATCGACTGGGTGTTCGCCTGGCCGAAGCAAGCTCTTTACGCCGTCGCCTCGAGCATCCTACCGAACGAGGACGAACAACTGCCGCCAGATGTGCACCAAGTGGTGGTCGAGCACTGCGTCTTCGTGCACATGAACATCCACGAAACATCGCACGACTTTTACGAGAAGCTACGTCGCAAGAACTACATCAGTCCCAAAAACTACTTGGACTTCCTCAACTCCTTCCTGCGTCTCATCTCCGAGCAGAACTCCTACATCCTCCTGCAATGCAACCGACTGAGCGAAGGCATGAACAAATTAGTCGAGTCGGCCCACCAGATCGACAGCCTCAACGACAAACTCATCGTGCAACGAGTGGCGGTGGCGGAGAAGACGCAGGCCTGCTCGAAACTGCTCGACGAGATCTCACACGCGACCAAGGAGGCGGAAGTGAAACAGGCATTGGCGCTGAACAAGAGTTCGCAGATTGAGGTTCAGAAGGTGGACATAACGAGGGAGAAGAACGAAGCGACCAAGGCACTCTCGAAGGCAATGCCAGCCCTCGAAGCAGCCAAGCATGCACTCGACTACATCGACAAGAACGACGTGACTGAGATCCGATCCTTCACCAAACCTCCGCTGCCCGTGCAAACGATAGGAGAGTGCATTGTCGTCTTGAAGGGCATCAAGGACGTGTCGTGGAAGTCGGCCAAGGCATTGATGGCAGACACGAACTTCTTGAAGCTACTCAAGGAACTCGACACCGACAACATTCCCATGAAGAACATCAACATCGTCAAGTACTACCTCAAGCAGATGAATGTGACGCAAGAAGAGATGAAGGAGAAGAGCAAGGCAGGCGCTGGCCTCATGAAGTTCGTCCAAGCCGTCGTGGAGTACTGCGAAGTTTATAAAGACGTCAAACCGAAGAAGGAAAAAGTCGAGAAGCTGGAGAGAGAATACAACAATACAATGCAAGACTTCGAAAGAATCACTTCGCAGTTGAATCGAATTCAACACACGCTTGATAGCTTGAAGGTGAATTATGAAAAAGCCATTTTAGAGAAGAAGGCGCTAGAAGATGAGACCGATTTGATGCAGAGGCGTTTAGATGCGGCAGATCGGCTGATCAAGGGCTTGGGCTCGGAAAGATTCAGGTGGCAAAAGGATCTGGAAGATTTGGCCGACCAGAAGAAGTACATCATAGGCAACAGTCTTTTGTGTGCAGGCTTCTTGGCTTACGCAGCTCCTTTCACGTGGCAGTACAGGGAAGAGTTGATATACGGCACTTGGAAGAATAATATCAAAGAATTGAACATCCAGGTACGGTCGGACTTTTCGATAATCAACGTGCTGACGAACGACGTGGAGATAAGTAAGTGGACTTCAGAAGGGCTTCCCCCGGACGAATTGTCCATTCAAAACGCCATTTTAGCGACCAAGGCGAGTAGATTCCCTCTCTGCATCGACCCGCAACAACAAGCCACCAACTGGATCAAGCAGAAAGAACGCAATCTCAGGATCAGCTCCTTCAACTCTCACGACTACATCAAGAACCTGCAACTCGCCGTCAAGTACGGAACCTCCTTTTTGTTCCAAGAAGTCGACGACTACATCGATCCACTGCTGGACAACGTCTTGGCCAAGAACTACGACAAACACACCGGAACTGTACTGATGGGAGATAAGAGAATAGACTACGATACTAACTTCCAGCTGTACCTAACCACCAAGCTGCCTAACCCAAATTACACAGCTACATTCTTCAGCCTAGCGACAGTTATAAACTTCATGGTTACGATGAAAGGCTTGGAGGAACAATTATTGGGCGTGATCGTTAAGATAGAAAAGAACGAGTTAGAAGAGCGTCGTGAGCAGTTGATTTTCGAGACGAGCAACAACAAGACGTTCCTCAAAGAGTTGGAGGACTCGCTGCTGAAGGAACTGGCGCAGTCGACGGGCAACATGCTCGACAACACCTACCTCCTGAACACGCTGGAAAGCACCAAGCAAAAGTCCAGCGAAGTGGCGGAGAAGCTGCGACTGGCAGCTTTAACGACCGAAGAAATCGACAAGAACAGAGACATCTACCGACCGATCGCGAAACTCGGCGCTCTTTTGTTCTTCGTGCTGGCAGACCTCTCCGGCATCAACGAAATGTACCAGTACTCGCTGTCGGGCTACATCAAGGTGTTCGAGTCGAGTCTCAAGAAGAGCTATCCAGACATCAGGATCGCCAACAGACTCAAGAACATTTCGACTTCCCTCCTGAGCAGCGTCTATGCGTACGGCTGCACGGGCATTTTCGAACGCCACAAGCTGCTCTTTTCAATGCAGATGACGGTCAAGCTACAGTTGGATGAGGGAAACATCAGCGTGGAGGAGTTGGAGTTTCTAACCAAGGGCAATACTTCGCTAGAGAAGTCCGAAAAGGTGAATCCGTTTGAGTGGATTCCAGCCAGTTCGTGGGAGAACATTGCCGCTTTAGAAACGGTGTTGCCTGACAAGTGTACTAACCTGGTTGAGGAGTTGGAGAACAACGAGGAGGTGTGGAAGGAGTGGTACGAACACGACACTCCAGAGTCAGTCGACTTTCCTATGGGCTACACCGAGAAACTGAACAACTTCCAGCAGCTGCTCCTCCTCCGCTCCTTCCGACTCGACCGAATATACATCGCCATCAGCGACTACATCAGACGCCACATGGGTTCCGAGTTCATTCAACCGCCCCTCACAAGTTTGAGCAACATTTACGATCAGAGTTCAGCTTCGACGCCCATCATCTTCATCTTGAGTGCTGGTTCTGACCCAACGAGCGACCTGCTGAAGTTCGCAGACGTGATGGACGTCAAGAACACCAACGTGAAGATCTTGTCTCTCGGGCAAGGTCAAGAGAAGGTCGCATTGGGGCTGCTTTCAACTGCCATGATTCACGGACATTGGCTCATCCTGCAGAACTGCCACTTGCTGCTGAAGTTCATGAAGGAGTTCGAAAAAGAATTCGAGAGCTACAACAAGCCTCATCCGCACTTCAGACTCTGGCTCACCACCGAACCAGTGGATGCCTTTCCCATCAGCATCCTGCAACGCTCCTTCAAAGTGGTGACAGAGCCGCCGATCGGACTGAAGCACAATCTACAGAGCATCTACATCAAGCTGGTTCCTGCGGTCCTCGAGAAAGAGTCCACCCACCCCTGCTACCCGAGTCTAGTCTACGTCTTGAGTTTTTTCCACGCGGTCGTTCAGGAGCGGAGGAAGTACGGCAAGATAGGCTGGAACATCGCGTACGACTTCAACGACTCTGACTTCCTGGTGTGCAACAACATCCTGCAGGGCAGTCTGCAGAAGATCCTCCATTCGGGAGACCCTGTCCCGTGGATGAGCCTCAAGTACCTGATAGGACAGGTGATGTACGGAGGCAGGGTGATCGACGACTACGACCGCAGAACCATCGCCACTTACATGGACGAATACATGGGCGAGTTTTTGTTGGATCCGTTTCAGAAGTTTCATTTCTTCTCGAGTCTCGACTATGAGTACTTGCTGCCTGAAGCGACTCTGAAAGAAGAGTTCCTAGAGCACATTGACTGGCTGCCCAACAAGACCACCCCGATGGTTCTTGGCTTGAACGATAATGCGGAGATCAGTTACTTCCTGGAAGCAGGCCAGTCGATTCTCGAATACATGAAGAGGCTCCAACCAAAGTCAGTCAACAAGGAAGCGAGTGGCAGCAAAGAAGAAATAGTCGACAAAAAAGCCAAAGATATACTAGCGAAGATGCAGCCTAAATTCCTGATCGACAAGATACGAGAAGAACACGAGAACAAAATCACGCCGAGCATTGTGGTGCTGTTGCAGGAGATCGAACGATTCAACCTCCTGACCAAGAAGATCGTCAAGTCGTTGATCATCCTGCGGAGGGGGCTGGCTGGCGAGGTAGGCATGGACAATGAGTCAGAGGACATCTCAAACGCCCTCTACTCGGGCATGATTCCTCAGTCGTGGAGGAAACTGGCGCCTGACACGAAAAAGTTTCTCGGCGCTTGGATCACCTTCTATCTCGATCGGTACAAGCAGTACCACGAGTGGGCCTTCAACATGGAGCCAGAAGTGCGTCCTTGAATGTTCACCCATTTTATTAATAAATATATTTCAAATATTTTAGTTCATTTAAATTGTTTGGATTTAAAAAAAAACATTATAAAAAAACTAACTTTTAAAAACCATAATGGAAGCGTAACAAACCTCTTTGCAACATGATGCAAACGCAGGTGATGTGGATCTCAGGCTTACACATTCCAGGCTCTTACATCACAGCTCTCGTCCAAATGACGTGTCGTAGGAATGGCTGGCTTCTCGAGAAGTCCACCTTATTCACTAAGGTTACCCTTCGATTTCGATTTCCTTTTTCAGTGTAATTTATTTAGGAATTGATGTATTAATGGCGTTATCTGAAATGTAATACGTTTATAAATAATTAGTCACAAAATATTGACAATTTTTTAGTTCAACGTAATTTAACTAAAGTAGTCTCAATTAATAAAACGTCAACCCTCAACCTACTGCATTGAGTGCATGGTGATCAAAGTAATCGTAAAGAATGATCAAACTCGAAGGTGACAGTGGAGTCGGAGTCGAACGAGGGGCTGGACAGGATATCGCAAGGCAAGGCGATCAGTGGCTTGTACCTGGAGGGGGCAGGCTGGGACGCGAAGAATTGTTGTCTGAAGAAGCAAGAGCCCAAGAAGTTGTCGACCGCCATGCCTTTCATCAAGATCATTCCCATACAACGCAGCAAACTGAGGCTGGCTAACACACTCAGAACACCTGTGTATGTCACCTCAGACCGGAGAAATGCCATGGGTGTTGGTCTAGTCTTTGAGGCTGACCTGCCCACTGTGCACCACCTCAGTCACTGGATTCTGCAGGGCGTCTGCTTGGTCCTCAATCCAGAATGAATTCGTTCCCCTTCCATCAACCGGTATGGTACTTGTATTTAAACATATTTTTTCAGTTAGTTTGAGTGATGTTTTCTTTAAGAGTAGCCATAATAGTATACATTTTTTTCTTCAAAATGTTTCATTTGTTTTTTTCTGCTTGATTCGTCTTCTTTCGAGCATTTACATGTTGGGTTCTACATTTTAATGACTTCAGCTTTTCATTAATTTAAAAATCATAAAAAGCAAAACAAACCAAGTAAAACCAAATAATCTTTTTAAATCGTACAAAATACATAATCTATTCTTCATTTAGCGTCTAAAAACAGTCAGTACTTTCAAAGTATAATATATCGATAAGAAGACAATAAAACTCAATGATATGAATTGTAAGAGCTAAAAGACATAAAAGTTAATGATGGGAGATAAAATGCTGGTAAGGAGGATGAAGATGGTAGGTGAGTATAAACTGTTACTGCCCAACTGCAATGGAGGTTGGTGTTATTGTAATACATGAAATATTTAATTTTTTAAAAAATAATTAAATATAAGCTACCAGAATTAAATATTTATATGTTGAACTTACGGTGACAAAGTAGTTGCATAAATCGCCAGTGCAACACTCAATACATGCCCATTCCTGCGATGGAAGGGATTGAAAACTTTAATGATAATAAGTAAAAATATTTTTAAAATATAGTTTAATTATCATCTCTCTTCAATTATTCCAAGTAAGAACTAAAATTTAAGCACTATTAAAAATAGCTTCAGCCCATGTTTCTTACCACCAAAAATCTTAAATTCCACAAATACACATAACTTACATGATGTAAGTTACATCTTATCCAGCATAAGTATTATACCATCACCACCAAATCACCCTGTAACTGCTGCGGTAGCATGTTTCGTCGTTGACAGCAAGAGCTCGTCTATTGCAGGCCTCTAGGGAGTCACAACCCTTCGATATGTTGTGCCACATCTCACTCCTCGGAGTGTAGTCCAGGAAGCCTGTAAGTAAATCAATATATAAATATGAATAAATATAAATCAATATAATAATTAAACAACAGACTTTTTTTAATATTTTTTATATTTGGGTACCCGAGTGAGTATCGACTCTTGTCTTGACCAATAATGAAAGGTTCGAGTGCAACCAATGCCTTAGTAACCCATATAAGCAAATGAAAATACGCAGTGGCATGGAAGCACGTTCGGATTATACGCCACTTTAATAATGCTCGTCATTATCATTATTATTAACTGAAAAGTACACTTCTTTAGTTGGTAAACTAACGGTAGAAGGAAGTGAAAGTGACACAGGCGTCTTGGAAGGCTTTGCAGTTCTGGATCATCGAGGTGTCGGTGCAGTCTTTCCAGTTGTTGTCGTTGTTGGCGCATCTGTAGCACTGCAAGGAACACCCTGGATGATGGTTGAAAAGGGTTTAATATCTAGTCAATCAAGCGTTCTAAAATCTAAAAATTGATTAAATAAATAAAGCGGTTTTCAAATTAATGAAAACTCAAATTATTTTTATTTAAATTGTATGAATGCAAGTCATGTTTATTGATTTACTTATAATTTAACCCACCTAAATTGACGAAAGCAGAGAATATTAGAAGGAATGATAGTAGTTTGGACATTTCAGGCTTTTCTTTACTTTTTGCAATCTTATATAACTTGCATTAAAATACTCTATTATTCCACTTCAAAAAATAATCTTTAAAATACAAATTAAAACTAAATATATTTAAAGTTTTATTTTCTTGATATATACCTAAAATAACAGATTTTCAATCATCTCAAATCGTAAACGTTTGATAGCAATGCAGGTAAGAGGTGTTTACTCACCTGTATAGGTAGTTTAGCATAGTCTAACTAACTCATAATTCAAGTTTAAATTTATTTATTTAAATATATATTTCTAAAATCAATAATAAAATGCATTCATAATTATAAAAAAAACAGTGTTTTATTTAATGTTTCTAAAATGAAGTGTACAGAAAACTGTAATACATTATTCAGTAAATAATTTTGGAATGAACATTTTTAAATTTCTCAATAACTATTAAGCCACTCATCAGTGGTTTCCGACGATATTGTTCTCAGTTGATTCAAAGCATATTTCCAGATCTGGAGTAAATTGATAGAGTTGGTACAATAAACCATGGGTTTACAGTTTTTCAAGTAGACAACATATATATATTTAAATAGATATATAAAATGAATATTTAAAAATATACATATAGTTATTAGTTAAATATAACTAAAATTATCATTTTAAATGAAAACATCAATTTCATAAGCCCATCAAGATAATAGAATATTTTGAAAATATTAAATTTAGAAAAAGTGATAAAGCTCGCAGATATGATAAACTGGTAATTTCGAAGCATCTACTACAACTACCACAACTTCTATTAAGCTCGTTGCCATCAAAACAACATCTCCTCAACAACAACATTTTTCCAGCAACAGCAACAAAAAGCATAAAAACGTCATTACTAGAAATTGTATGTAATGCTTTAACAGCCATATAAAAGCATTAAAAAGGAGAAAACACTGATACTTCGTATGCAAAAATGATGATGAATATTGCGTGTAAAATTTAAGTTATAATTTTTAAAATTTCCATAATTATTATTTTTTCAATTGCAAATAAACTATTTGTTTAAATATTGTATTAATCTATAAAAACGAGTAAAAAAAATAATAACTAGCCTAGGAAAATCGACGAAATAATACTTTAAAAAGAAATATAATTTGAAAAAAAAAATTGATTTAATGCTAAAATAAAAACAAAGTTGCGAAAAAATATAAATCTAAACGGAGAAAAGACTGATCAAAAAGAGTGCCACTAGAAATACTATTGTGTCAGAACTAGCTTGCTAAATTCAGTACGAGACTACAAGCACTAGGATGGTTCAAATGTTTCTCTATCTTTTTAATTTTCCTTCATTTCATGAGTTCAGTCGAAGGAAAAATGTTTTAGGACACAATATCCACGGGATGATAATGGAATAGCGATGTAGCAGAGATGGTACTGGTAGTAGTAGAGGTAGTAGTAGTAGTAGTAGTAGTAGTAGTAGTAGTAGTAGTAGTAGTAGTAGTAGTAGTAGTAGTAGTAGTAGTAGTAGTAGTAGTAAACTACATCCTCATCTTCAATTGACCATCCTCCAGCACAAACAAGCCGACGTCATCATCATCAGCACCTACTTTCATTTCTTTATTACCTTTACTTTTTTTATTATCACAATCATTATCAGTATCAATTAAATGGCCTTTCCCTGAAGGATCATTATCAACACCACTACCTAGTCCATCTCCAACACCACCACAATCACTTACGACACCCCCTCCATCACCATCCTTCCCGGAAACATTGAAGTCAACTTTGTTAGTTTTCTGCTGATCACTAACTAGATTCTTTGTAACATCATCAACAGCTTCAAAATCATCATCATCACCACCATCATCATCATCATCCTCACCATCATCATTTGGTTTTTGTTTTTGTTGTTGTTTGATGGTGTAGCCAGGAGCGTAAGGTGGTGGTCGCAAATCTGGTGATGCGTTGTTGTTGTTGTTGGCAAGAATAGTAGGGGTAGAATTAGTGTTGGTATTGTTGATTTTATTAATGTTGTTGTTGCTGTTGTTGTTGAGTTGAATAACATGGTCAGGACTAGTGATGAAGCATGTTTGTTGTGGCTGGATGGAAGGGTTGGTGAGGTGGTTGATGGAAACGCAGGGAATCAGGAAGGCTGGTTGAGTGTGGAGGTTGCTGGTGAAGATAATTTGTTGTTGTGGTTGTTGTTGTTGTTGGGGGTGGTGTAGTTGGATGGGTTGGTGCAATACAGGCTGGTGTTGTAGTTGCCGTTGTACTGGTTGATGTATAATCGACTGAACTTGTTGTTGATGTATTTGTATTGGCTGTTGTTGTTGATGTGGTTGTTGCTGGAAAGGTTGTTGTATGAAGATATGTTGTTGTTGTTGTTGATGTTGTAGTGGGGTGGAGATAATGTTGGATCGTGTGTGAGACGAGTTGATGACAGGCGATGTGCCTATATAAATGGGTCTGGAGTGGACGATTGGCGCTAGACTGCAGTTCGCCATTGTCACTCTGAACTGAAGTTGTGTAGGTGGTATAGACAGTGAGTTAGAGCAAGGTTGGAAAAAAATAGGTAAAAATAAAAATAATAAAATTATTATCATTGTGTTTACTATTATATACAAAAATGTATTGGATTTTGGAACCTTGCACCCGTACCAACCATTCCAGCCATCAACCACCCCATCCTCCTTCCCATCCAACCCATCAACCACCCCATCCTCCCTCCCATCCCACCCATCACCCACCTCATCCTCCCTCCCATCCCACCCATCACCCACCTCATCCTCCCTCCCATCCCACCCATCATCCACCCCATCCTCCCTCCCATCACCCACCCCATCCTCCCTCCCATCCCACCCATCACCCACCCCATCCTCCCTCCCATCCCACCCATCACCCACCTCATCCTCCCTCCTATCCCACCCATCACCCACCCCATCCTCCCTCCTATCCCACCCCTCACCCACCCCATCCTCCCTCCCATCCCACCCATCACCCACCTCATCCTCCCTCCTATCCCACCCCTCACCCACCCCATCCTCCCTCCCATCCCACCCCCCCATCCTCCCTCCCATCCCACCCCTCACCCACCCCATCCTTCCTCCCATCCCACCCCTCACCCACCCCATCCTCCCTCCCATCCCACCCATCAACCACCCCATCCTCCCTCCCATCCCATCCATCAACCACCCCATCCTCCCTCCCATCCCACCCATCAACCACCCCATCCTCCCTCCCATCCCTCACCCATCAACAACCCCATCCTCCCTCCCATTCCACCCATCAACCACCCCATCCCATCCCACCCCTCACGCACTAACCTCAAGTTCATAGGATATCCTCAGCAGCCTCGACAGATCGAAGGATGTGACGGGACAGGGTGGGATGGTGAGTGAGTGGTTCCATATTATGACGTCATCACTCGCCATTGCACTCCGCTGCATGCTTGCAATCTTGGAGCGGTCGATGAGGCGTCGCTTGTGGTGCTTGTGCTCGACTACCTGTTTGTGTGTGTGTGTGTTTGTGTGTGTGTGTGTTTGTGTGGGTGTGTGTGTTGTGTGTGTGTTGTGTGTGTGTTGTGTGTGTGTGTGTGTGTTTGTGTGTGTGTGTGTGTGTGTAATGATGAGTTATCATTACTTTAACTTAGCCTATCATTCTTAATAATTACTCCATGCTACTCTTTGCTCTCCTTTTCATAACATTACTATTATAATTATTTTTATTTCTTTATTGCATTACGACTCAGTGAAAGCGCTTCAGTTGCGTGCCCGGGCGCTATACAAAAATGACAATTATTATTAATCTTATCATCATTATCATGGTCATCTTATTCATAATCATTATCATCATCAAAAAAGCTTTTTATACCACCTGGCATACCACACCACATACACACACACACGCACACACACACACACACACACACACAAACACACACACACAAACACACACTCACACACTCACACACACACAAACACACACACGCACACACACACACACACACACACACACACCATTATGATGGATACAGACGAAGACAAGACATCATGTCTCGAGTCGTTCTGGATGCTTCCCTGCACCATCATCACCTCCCCCGCGCAATAACCCCTCTTCTCCACCTGCCAATCCACCAACACCGCACCCTCACTGCAGCACAGTGTGCCACCCCCACCAACACTACTGCTGCTGCTACTTTCTTGCAGGTCAATTCGGTACTGTGGAGGTTGTGTGTGGTCGGTGTGAGAGTGTGTGAGGAGGTGGATAGGTGTTTGTGTGTGTGTGTTTATAATAGGTTTTAAATTCATTAAACTCCAAAATAAATAAAATTCAACTAAATGAATTATTAATAAATAAATGAAAAGTAAATTAATAAAACTTTAATGAAAAATAAAAGTTAAAAAACTAAAAGAAAATAAAAAGTAAAAAACTCAAACTTGAAAAGAAAAATTCTAGCGATGGTGGGGCAGTAGCAGTAGTGGTAATAGTAATAGTAGTAGAGGCGGTAGTAGTGGCCGTAGTAGTAGCAGTAGTAGTAGTAGTAGTAGTAGTAGCAGTAGTAGTAGTAGTAGTAGTAGAAGCGAACAGACTGCAGCCTCGGGCACGAGATTGAGGTCGAGGCGTGAGAGGATGCAGACGATCTTGCGTCTTGATGCGACCTTGCAGGAGGAGAACTTGCCTGTGGCCCTCTCGACGACGCCTGCACACTCGTACACCACCCTCGCGTGGTGGCCGTCGAACGTGGCGAGGAGGTTCCGAGGCAGTCGCAGGTCGAAGGGAAGGAAGTGTTCGCCCTTCGTGAGTGTCGGGTCTTTGTCAATGAATGATCCTTCTGGTGGTGTAGTGGTTGTGTGGTGTGAGTGGTTTTGGAGTGGTTGTGATTGCTATAAAAAATATAATCAGAATTCATGAATATATTATGTCAAATATGCTAAAAAACATTGCGTTAATAAACGATTAACGCACGATTTTAATCTTAATAGATTTTAATTTTAAGCAAGCGATTTAAATTTGTAATCGTGGAACAGTCTACTAATAACAAGTTATAATAATAAAATGAAGAAACAGTGTATTCAAAACACCTACTTTTTTCAAGAATCACCACCTTCTGGTAGAAGTGTTTGTCAAGAACATTGCTTCGTTCCAGAGATGCATATTCATCATTCTCTGAAATGAATGCATTCGCATAGCTCCCTTCCACTCCATCCCAATAGATCATGGTGACTCCCTTCAGCTCAAAGTAAATTGCTGTGAGAATATTTTATTATTTTAGATTTTAAATGAGTATTAACAATTTTATGTTTTTAGTGTTTGCAATGAAAAATAGTAATACATTATTAATTAAATATTTATTAATATTTTTGGTATTTTATAAAATTGTGGATTAGAACCATGGATACTGACATTTGCATTTAAGATCTTCTTTGGTGTTTATGGCCATGAATCCTGTGATGTATTCTCCATCAGTGAATGTAAGATTACTTCGATCAAACGTCAGCTCGAACTTCTCCAGAGTGTCCATTTTTAAATTACTGTTGAGGTTTTTAAAGATTTGTAAAAAAAATATTGTTCAATTACCATTATTTAGAAATGAGCATTGTAAAGCTTGCAAATCAACTAATTCTAGTTGTTTGCATTATCTTAAAAGATATTTATATCATTAAATGTTGAAATAAATTATTTCGATTTGACTGTCATACTAAAGCCAGTTTGGCTTCTTGATTTCAACCATATAATTATGCTTGAAAACTTATTCTAATTAGTACATTTAAAAAAAGTTAACTTAAGTTTTAAAATTTATTATCTTTATTTATTTAGCACTAGCTAAACCTTCTTTCTATTATTAAATTTTCATTTTTCTATCTTTTACAAAATTATCAAACTTTATAATGTCATAACTCTGACTTTAAAGATACAAACAAGCAGAACATATATTTTCAACGATATAATTTTT
This sequence comes from Piscicola geometra, assembly GCA_943735955.1. Classification (NCBI taxonomy): domain Eukaryota; kingdom Metazoa; phylum Annelida; class Clitellata; order Hirudinida; family Piscicolidae; genus Piscicola; species Piscicola geometra. Next base: position 7,137,376 of record OX030964.1, read on the forward strand.
ATAAAACAACATCTAGGAGTACTAAAGCAAGCAAGAATTGTACTCAATAGTGAAGCACTCATGCGTTCATGAAGGCTTCTTGTTTGGCGACCTCATCCCTGTCGAGCACTTGGTATCTGTCTTCATCGCATGCCGACGAATCCATTCTGCCTGCATGCACTTGCTCTGCTTGCTGCAAGGGCAACATGGCGAGGTGTTGCTGGTGCTGGTAAAGAGGCATGTTGTTGTTGCAGTTGATGATGTTGCTCTTCATCTCTTTCTTGCTGAAACTTCAGTTTGAAACACTTCTTGTAGGGAATCGTCAAAATTGGGAAAATCAGAAATACCTTCTGAGACAAATGGCTCCCGAACACAAGATCAAGATGCAAACAACAACTCCAAAGCTGCCAATGCAGACGATTATCGTGGCTGAAAGTTTAAACGACATGAAGTTGCTGGGAATGTTGAAATACTGAGAGATGAAACGAACTTTGGTGCTTCTGGCTCAGACTCTCTGCTTTCTCAGCGCTGTTGCTCTCATCAGGATAATGACGCTCTGTAATAAATTCTACGAACCAATATTTTATTATTAATTTATTTTAATTCTACAAACCAAAATAAATTTTAATGATTAATTTATTTCAATTAATTTGACGAAACCAACCTTCTTTTCCTTTAGAAGGGCTGGAACAGCTTCCAACAACGCCACTCCACTTGCGGCTTTGGCATCTCAGATACCACTTTTGCTTGCTCGAGTAACAGCCGACCAGCAAGTCGTCGTTGTTTCGCTTCATCCACGTGTCTTCGTCGGGGATTATGTCCGAGCATCCGTCCGCTGAAACAGTCGCAACAATTTAACGCTTCAGTCTTTGAGGAATCCACAAATAGACTTTGAGAATAATGAATATTTAAACTTGATTTTATGATGAGTAATGAAACAACTTCATGGCATCAGCACCTTCCACTCCAATGAGGAAGTCGTGAGGGCCTTGTCGTGGCGAAAAGTAGACATTCAGGCGATTCTGATTGCTCTGGAAGACTGCACTCATGGAGACGAGGTTCCTGCCATCGCTCCAGCTCTGCACCTTGAAGGCTCTGCTGCAGACAGTGGCGTTCGAGACGGAGTCATGCCCTCCAAATGCGTAGCCCAGTTCGTCGGAGCAGGCTGCCTTCAAGGGAGCTTCTTTGTCGCCTTCGGGATGGTCGAGTCTCTTGATGCTCAACTTTATCCGTTGTCCCTTCAGCGCTTCGACCAGCAGAGGTCTCTCTTCGCTGGAGCATCCCCTCTCTTGAACGGTTTCTGCATCTTCGCTGTTGCTCGATCCAGGCTTCAGATAAACCGCTTTGTCGTTTGCCACCAGCCTGCAGCCCCCGTCGTCCTTGAATACTTCCGAGGATGGACATTCAAAATACAGAGTAATCTTCGTAATCAATACAAAAATTAAGAATAGGTTTCTGTAAATGCCTGTATTTCGATTCAATCTTAGTGGATTAAATTTTGTTAAGCTATCTAACTTTTCACGCAAGAATATTCTACTTCAAGATATTTTTTCAGCCCTAGCTGACAAAACTGCTCTCTTTCATTTTCCAAATCCGTGACTTTCATTTCGCAGTGTGATTTGAGCTTGCACTTCTCGTTGACGGCCCCCAAAACGTCTTTGAAGCAGCCCAAATACTTCACGTCGTTCTTCAAAGGCCCAAACGATTCGATTTCAGCTTCCGAAATACACCTTTAAAATGTGATATTTTGATAAACTCAAGCAAAAAAATTAAATTAAGAAATAAATTAAACTATTTTGAACCATAGTAGCGGATGAAAAACAAATTAAAAGATAGTTACGTCACACGACCACTCACTTTCCCACTCTCATCCTCCCATACTTGGCCGCATTCACCACAACCACTTCGTTGTTCGAGCAACTAGCCTTGAATGCCTCAGAGATGCAAAACTCTTCTGTCCGTTCTAGATGGATAAGTGGATAGATCCAAATGTTCAAATGCATTTATTAATACATCTATGCTTAAAAAATCAAAATGAATGTATTATAATTATTTCAAGAAAAATTGCCCAACCAGTTTTTCCATTTTCTATAAAGAAAAAACTACAAAACAAAATTAAAACTGATTTTTTTGGGAAATACATTCAACTTGATTTCACTTCCAATTGTTAAAAATCAAAATAAGAAATATAAATAAGCCATGTTTTCTTTTATATATTCACTTCCAGTGCAAGGGGTCGTCTCAAAACGAAGAACCATTTGTTCCCAGCTAAGAAAACTCTGCTAAAAACAATTTATAAAATATTCGAAACTTTAATTTATATTTGAAATGTTATAATATAGTTATTGATAATCATTTCGTTTTTAAGTATTTAATTAAAATAATTCAAATATTTGTTTTTCATAATTTTACGCATTTGGCAGAGTATTTATAGAAGTATTTTTTTCGATATATTTGACATCATAAAAAACCATCAACATCATCATCATCATCATCATCATCATCATCATGTTTTATAGGCAAAAGTAGCTTTTTTCATGAGTTGGTCATACATAATGTTGATGATATCATCCTGAATCATCATATCAACTACATCCCTCCAAAGAAATGATGATGATGATGATTGTTTAGGAGGTGATAATGATGGCTTTAGTATTGATGATGATGTTAATGATGATGATGATGATGGCTGAAGTGATAATGATGATGGCTGTAGTGATGATGATGATGTTGAGGCTAGAGCATGAAGGAAATCCTCATGACTACAAGGAGACAGAATATTAACGTGGTCTTTGAATGAAGGATGTTGAAATAAATAAAGCGATGATGATGATGGTGATGATGATGGTGATGATGATGGTGATGATGATGGTGGTGATGATGATGATGAGAGGGTTGGTACTAGTGATGACGATGTTAAGTGGATTGGTGATGGTAATGATGATGAACTTGGAGGTGAAGATAGAGTAGAAGGTAGGTTGAATTTTGTTTTTTTTCTTGGGCTATGAACATTAATGTCATTAACCAGGTCATCATCATTATCATCTATTTCATTCATATTTTCCAAATGATGCTTTTTGACGCAATTATTATTATTATTATTATAACTTTTATTATTCTTATGAATACTATGGTTCAATGTCTCCCGTCCACCACCACCCTCACTCAAATAGTAAGGGATTGCTTCTTCAATTAAAACATTCAAAGAGTTTAAATTACAACGGTGACTGGCGATTTCCTGTTGGGTGAATGATCATCATCATTATCATCATTATAGTCATCATCATCATTACCACCATCGCCACCATCATCATCATCATCAGAACCTGGAAAGGAAGATGCCAATTCTTGGAGTTATGAGAACCATTTGTGGGTTGATCATCATCATTACCATCATCATCACTATCATCGTCACCATCATCATCATCACTACTCATCATCTTCTGCATCAAACACCTTGTTAAGCCTTCCTTCACTCTGTCCACACTGTCAGACTGTGATGGTAACGATGATGATGATGATGATGTTGAACATGACGGTTATGGTGATGATACCGATTGACATGTGAGGATGCTTTTTAAATGAAATGATATAAAATATCCCTAGGTACATAATAACTTCAAAATCATTAATGATCAAAATCCTCATCATCAATATCTACATCACCATCATCATTATTTACATCATCATCATCACCCCACCTGCAAAGCAATCCAGGTGTTAACACTAATTGAGTCATCAATACACTCCACCAAGTGCCACCAGTGTTTAGGAACAAATATGACATCTCCCTTATCCAAGGTTGCCATGTAAACAGGGATGTGCTGATTCTGAAAAAAGTATTTGAAAATAATAATAAAATATAAATTAGTTTAGTATTAATAATAATAGTTTTGAAAAAAAAATTCATTAAAGTATTTTAAATGAATTTGTAAATATAGCAATTAATATCGAAACTAAATTAAGTTTTAAAATGAGTTTTTTACCTTAGATTGAAGATCAGAAAAGAAGGGATCAGCTGGGTTTTTGAAGTTAACAGAACTAAATACACTGGACTCTTCAAATGGGATTCGAGTTGGTCTCAGTAGGTTGCAGTGGGATGAAGTGATGGATGAATTGGTGGATGAATTTGTGGATGAGTTGATGGATGAATTGGTGGATGAATTGATAGATGATTGGTGGTTTTGTGAAGTAGGGGAATGAATGGCGTGCTTGTGTCGGTGTGTGTTTGTGCTTGGCGGAAACATAATCCATCTTTTCCTTTGGTTGAAATGAAAAAGAAATGTTAAATATTAATCTAATTAAATTACAAAATGTTTCTTTTATTTCTCTTTAACATCCTTCATATCATTGAAACCATTAAAACTATTATAACTATCACTACCATCATCATCCTATCGACTAAAACCACACTAACCTTTCACTAACAGCTTAACAATCATACAAATACCCACCACACCACACTACCCACACACCCCATCAACACCTGCCACAAATCTGGGCACTCAAATTGCAGCCAAAGGTGTCATAGTGGCAAACACTATTGGCCCCCTTGGTGCCCACCCACATGAAACTGACAGACCCCCCTCTTGCCTCAAAACCCAGTTTACTCCAGTCTATACTCTGGATGAATAATGAGTGGATGGATGGGTGTTTGTTTTTGATAATGACGTCACCACAATAATCAACTTCCTTATTTATCAAATAGTCATCATCCTTAGCATAACCATTATAAATTCAATCATCATCAAAGCTGAAACTACCACCGAAAACAAATCAAAAAACATCATGACCATAAATGGCATTATCTCTTTCATCATCATCACCACTCACATCATCATCATCATCATCACCACTCACATCATCATCATCATCACTTACATCATCATCATCACTCACATCATCATCATCATCATCATCACTTACATCATCATCATCATCATCACTTACATCATCATCATCATCATCATAATCACCACTCACATCATCATCATCATCACTTACATCATCATCATCATCATCATCATCATCATCATCACCACTTACATCATCAAGAGCCTGCTCATTGCCCTCAGTGACTCTTTTATAGTCAGCATAGCACCAGTGTTCTGATTGGCTGACGTGGCTGAGAGGGTTGCCATGGCGACACTTACCATCCATCCACTCTTTCAGATTTTCGAATGTTCCATTCACGTACTCACACTCGTGTTCCCAATTCATTGCTGTTTGTGGGGGGTTTTCATTAATAAGTTAATTTTAGTAAAAATGAGACATATTAAAGGGGTTATAAAATAAATATTTATTTAATGATTGAAATAACTTATTTATACTATTTAAATCCTTCTTTTTATTGCTTTCAAACCATTTTTATCCTTTTTTCCAATTCTGATGGAAAGCTTTCTGCTTTTAAAATATTTGTTCAGGTTTTCAAAGTTCCATTCGAATGCCTTCCATTCATCTATCATTCCTCTGAAAACTACGGGAAACTGCAAGTTTTCCCCTTCTATTAATTCACGCAACTCAGAGAGCATTTGAAAAAGGAACTTAAAAATCCAAATGTTTAAAAGTGAAGTAAAAGCTGTAATAATATAAATATAAAGCTACTGATAAATTATTAGTTTTATGAGATATAAACTTGAATTAAATTTTTTTAACGTTTTAAATAATAAGTGCTCTTTAATAATTAATGTTTAATTCGAAAAAGAAACTTTAACTCAATTAATGCATTCCAGACTTTTGGCTTTCAACTTCTAAATTTAATCTAAAATAAATTATTTAAAATTTTTCAACAGTCTTTTTCAATTACCAAAACTTGTTTTTCATTTCGGCACACACCAGTGCATCTATTTCAAGATTTGTCATTCATACATCGTCTGTCAACATCTAGCATACAATTTGGTTCTTCTATTTAATTGAAAGTTTTATAATTAAACTTAAATTTCATTTTTATTGAAAGTTTCAAAAGTTTAAACATTTTGAATGATTTGACTTAGTTTTTTGTCTCTAAAGTAAGGGAATCAGGAAGTTTTTTTTACATCATTAACTAATTTTTCTAAGAATAAAGTTCAACTTTGAAATATAAATTCGTTATTAGTTTTTAATTTGGGACTAGAGTCTTTTTTAATAAGTATAATTACTTAAGAGGACATTTCAATTATGTGTAATTAGCATTAATAATTACAACTATTTTGTTTTTATGAGATAGTTTATTTGTTTGCACAAATATCTTGTAAATTTATTTTATTAGTTTATAATTTTTTTTCATAAAAATGGTTTGCTTATTTATTAATTGTTTATTAATAATCAAATTGATAATTAAATAATTTTGACTAATTCAACTTTGTGCATTATTATTTTTCTATTTTGTTCTTTAAACATAAGTAAATAATTTTGCAAAACATTGTAGATATTAAAATAATGTATTCATGTTTTTATAAAGACTAAATTTAAAAGTGCTGCAAAATAAATTATTCAATTTATTATCTAATTAATTATTCATGTTCAGTTTGTTTTAGATTTATTTTCACTAATTATTCATAATGATGTTACTCATGCACTCTAACAAACAATGAAGTTTTCTTTCAATTATTTACTTTCATAGATAAGATTTTTGCTACTTGAAGGAATTAAATTATTGAATAAACATGACTCATAATATTCTATTTTATTTATTTGAATAATCTATGTATAAAGTAAAAATCTAACAATTATTTTTCTTAAAGTGTTTATAAATTATCTTTAATTAATATTAAAATCACAAAAAAAGAATAAAATTTCCACTAAATAACCGAAACTTTGGGCCTATTTTCTAAAATTACTTATTCTGCCAGTTCATCATTCTGTCATCCTTACATCTTTCCATTCAGCTGTTCACCTCTCCTATCCACTCAATCACCTACCAACCCATTCATCTTCTTACCTAACTACCGAATTGCAGTCGATTCACCCCATAACCGATTCACCTCTCAACCGATTCACCCCTTAAAATAGCTAAAAACGGACTTTATTTTTTATAGGTATCTTGCTAAAATAAAATTATAAATTATTATTTTTTAAATAAAGAAAAAAATAAAAAACTATAAATTTTTAATTATATTAAAAATTTTATTTTATATTACAAATTTTATTTTATATGAAAAAAATTTTTTAATATTAAAACTTTATTTTATATTACAATTTTTATTTTATATTACAAATTTTATTTTATATTACAAATTTTATTTTATATTAAAAATTTTATTTTATATTACAAATTTTATTTTATATTACAAATTTTATTTTATATTACAAATTTTATTTTATATTACAAATTTTATTTTATATTACAAATTTTATTTTATTCAAAAATTTTTATTTTATATTAACTTTATTTTATATTACAATTTTTATTTTATATTAAAAATTTAATTATATATTAAAATTTTTATTTCATATTAAAAATTTTATTTTATATTAAACATTTTATTTTATATTAAAAATGTTATTTTATATTAAACATTTTATTTTATATTAAAAATGTTATTTTATATTAAGAATATTATTTTATATTTAAAATGTTATTTTATATTTAAAATTTTATTTTATATTTAAAATTTTATTTTATATTTAAAATTTTATTTTATATTTAAAATTTTATTTTATATTTAAAATTTTATTTTATATTTAAAATTTTATTTTATATTTAAAATTTTATTTTATATTTAAAATTTTATTTTATATTTAAAATTTTATTTTATATTTAAAAAAAAAAATTATATTTAAAATTTTTTTTATATTAAAAAAAAAATGTATTTAAAATTTTATTTTATATTTAAAATGTTATTTTATATTTAAAATTTTATTTTATATTTAAAATTTTATTTTATATTAAAATTTTTATTTTATATTTAAAATTTTATTTTATATTTAAAATTTTATTTTATATTTAAAATTTTATTTTATATTTAAAATTTCATTTTATATTTTATATTTTATTTTATATTAAAATTTATATTTTAAAAAATAAGTCCGTTTTTAACTATTTTAAGAGGTGAATCGGTTGAGGGGTGAATCGGTTATGGGGTGAATCGGTTATGGGGTGAATCGGTTATGGGGTGAATCGACTGCATCCCTAACTACCTACCATTCTATCTGCCAATCCACCCATCCAATAAATACATTTTTAGGAAATCCATTACCGACGCATCTATCCACCCATTGCCCACATACATCTATAATCTCATCTATTCATACGCACATCCATTGAATTATCCATTTATCTATCCATCCACACATCTATTTTTCCTTTCATCCACACACCCATCCATTCTTTCATCCACACATCACTCCATCCATTCACACAACCACACATCCATCCATCCATCCATCTACACAACCACACATCCATTCTCTCATACATCCGTCTACTAGGCAATCAGCAATGGTTTATTGCTGAGTCTTTCTATGCTTCGATATAAACATTGAAGACGATAAGGAGAATGATGGTGGTGGTGGTATATATGAGAGTGATAATGATGAGAAAAATAGTAGGATGATGATGTTAAGGAGAAGGATAAACGATATATTATAACTTAAATAATGAAATAAGATTATTTTTAGAAAAACTAGTTATTAATATATTTATTTAATTAATGGAAAAACTATGAAACCATTCTTTACGTTTTTATCATTTTAGTATTTCCTTATACCATGTGTTTTCATGTTCAGTACTTTTTTTTGAATATATACAAAAAAGAAAATAAAACAACTTTTTGTTTATAATAAAACATATATAAAGCTTTTTAACAGAAAAACTAATGTTTTTTTCTACTCATATTTCATGTTTTTCTACTCAGAAAATCAAACAGCCTGGAGGGATGAACCAGAAAAAGTACATATTGGTGCTGATGATGATTCGATAAACAAGAAAAATAAACTTAATTTGCAAATTATTAATAAAAAAATATCTCTATTTGTATCAATACATGAGAAAACTAATGAGGAAAATGAGGCTGGTTGAGTGTTAATGGCAAGTTCAGCAGCCGGTGTTTAAGGCGGTAGAAAATAAAAGAAAAATGAATAATAAAGATAATAATAATTTAAATAATCATATTATAGAAGATAATAATGATGGAGATGATAAAGATGGCGGTGTTGGAGAAATGGCTGGAAAGAACGTAACTTTTATGAGCTGTGCGTGTAAAAAGAATAGTGAAAATAGTAATAAAAGAAATAATAATGGTAATGGAGGTACAACTGATGTTAATGAAAAGAACTACAATTATGAAAATGGCAATAGTCGTAAAACCAGTTCTCAAAGCCAAAGATGCCAAATACTGACGGAACAGAGTGTTGCCAAAAGGGAAGATATTTCCAAAGCCAAAACCAATCCAGTACTCAATAGAATCAGCAAGTTTTTGGCTTCAGGGAACGAAAGTAACTTTGGCAACGCCGAGAAAAGATTCAAACCTCATAAGCTGGAAGTTTGGAGTGGTGGTAATGATGATGATGTCGTTCTTGGTGATGGTAATGATTCTACAAAATTAAATTCATTCGATAAAACTATTGTTAAAAAGAGTGGTGCCAATGATAATGATGTTCAGGGTGGTTGTTTATCAGTGAAGAGCTTCAAAGAAGTTGATAAAACCAGATGCGGTGATGAAGATGATGAAGATGCTGTTGTTATGGGCGGCGATGATGATAATGATGATGAAATAGAGATACGAACATCTAAAAGGTAATATTGCTAGAATGATCGGTGAATATATTAATATGCTACTCAAATTTACAACATAAATTTATTATTGTTAGCTCTACTAATTTTATTATTAACTATTTTATTCGTATAAATATATATGTTATCTAATTTATTCCCTTATTAAATGTCACGTCGTAAAACCTCAATATCCTGGTGCGGTGTCTTTTTTATTAATTGCACACACACAAGCACATATATGACTAAAAACCTATAATTATTGAAATGATCGAACTTAAATAAATAGATTAATCTAGGATGCATACCAAAACAACATTTAAATTAAAAAGATAAAATGAAATCTTCTGCATGAAAAAGCTTGAAATGTATTAAACTATTGAAATGCACGCGATAGTGTTTCTTTATGACAGTAATTCAACATTTGAAGAGTTTTGCTTTTGTTTTTGACATTTTGACGTTTTTATAACCACTGCAGAAGTCACGATTTCAATCTCAACAGCAACAACGGTGCAACTGATGCTGGCATGATGATGGCAACTACAACAACAATGCTCAACAACTTACAACTAGACCAGAACAACAACAACATCACCAACAAAATTAACAACAACAACAAAAAAGATCTTCACCAACGCATCACCACACCCAACCTCTCTCCCTCCAACTCATTCAAGAGAAATGAAAGCAACAGAATGTCCATCAAAGATAGGTGGATGATGATGATGACGATGATACTGTTGATGATGATGATAATTTTGATGATGATAATAATGTTGATGAATATCTCAAAAAAACATTTTTCACCTCCACCATAATCCTCACAATCATATAACATCATCATCATCATCATCATCATCACCACCACCAGCATCACTACCAAAACCAACCCCAACATTAAACCCCCACAGAATGGCGGCTCTGCAAGGCAGTGGCGACAATTGGAGGAGCAAGGTGAGTCCCAAGAAGGATCTGATCACCTTGGCAACCAAGTATTCGCCCCTAGCAACCAGAAAAAGTCCACTTTTATCCACGCGTAGCAACGAACCCGAAAAAGTAAACAAAGAATTCTCAGCTACTTCCTCTTTTACTCAACAATCCTCATCATCCTGTTATGACATCTCAATTTCTTCTTCCTTCTCCTCCATCAATCTTGATGATGATATTGAGAGGTTGGAGAGTGTTCCGTATATTAATTTTAATCCCGTTTATGCAATGACCTCAGTATAATAGAATTAATGTTTTTTTTGTTCATTATTTGTAGTTATTTAGTTACACGAAGCTCATATTACACTTTCATCATCGCCGTCTTCACACTATTATCATCACTACCACCATCCACATCATCATCACCACCACCACCATCATCATCATCACCATCATCATCATCATCACCACCAACACTACCACATCATCATCATCATCAGTCCCTACAGGCCAATGCATGCTCAACGCAAAACCTCCTCCCCCTCCCCACTCACCATCTTGAATTCGAGCAGAAATGACCTCAGTAGAAGCAACAGTAGTAGTAGTAGTAGTCGTAGTAGTCGTGGTGGTGAAAATAATACAAACAAGAGTAATAATACTAATTGTTATAATAATATTAACAATAATAAGGACTATTATGGTTATAGTAATAATAGCATTTTAAATACGGAAAATGACGGAAACATAAAAGCATCATCAGCATCATCAGCACCATTAGCATCCTCATCATCAGCACCATTAACATCATCATCATCAACATCATCGCCAAAGCCATCGACCCGATTATCTGACCGTCTCTCGCAATTGGCTGAGAGCCAGGATAAGTGGGTTAGTAGGTCACCCAAGATGGAGGTGAAAGAGGCGCAGAAGTTCACTGTGGCGGAGAAGATGAGGAGGATGGGTGAGTGAGTGGGTGGGAGAGGAGGAAGTGGGTGGATGGGAGGGGGGAGTGGGTGGGTGAGTGGGGGAAGAGGGTGAATGAGTGGGTGGGTGGGTGGGGAGTGAGGGAGTGGGTGGGTGGGGGAAGAGGAGTGAGTGGGTGGGTGGGTGGGGAGTGAGGGAGTGGGTGGGTGGGGGAAGGGGAGTGAGTGGGTGACTGGGGGAAGGGGAGTGAGGGAGTGGTTTGGGGGGGGGTGATTAAGTGAGTGGATGGGTGGGGAGTGGGTGGGTGAGTGGGTTAGTGGGTGGGTGGGTGGAGGGTGGGTGGTTTGATGGAGGGGGATGGAGCAAAGTGCATGGAATTATCATCAATCTCCACCAAAAGCTGTTGAAACGAGGGGTGTTTTGTCCGCAATCAAGAAACCCACTGTACGACCCGCCACTATGATTGAATGTGCCTCTCCCAAGATGGGTGTGTGTGTGTGTGTGTGTGCACGCGTGTGTGTGTGTGTGTGTGTGTGTGTGTGTGCACGCGTGTGTGTGTGTGTGTGTGTGTGTGTGTGTGTGTGTGTGTGTGTGTGTGTGTGTGTGTCTGTGTTTTTTTATGTGCGCATAGCTACATGTATGCCTTCCACCCAGATATCTTCAATGAAGAAGGGTCTAATTGGAACTCAAGGGTGAATATTAATATTATTATTTATTTTATTTAATGTTTAATTTTTGATTAAATGTTCTATTAATTGGGTTAAATTGAATATTTATTTAATTGAATATTTATCTATTTAAATTTAAATGATTTTTTATGCGTTGTTTTTGTATTAGAAAAGATTCATAATTGAGGGTGAATCCGAAGCCAGCAGTACAATGCAATAACGGATGTCATTTAAATTGCATGAACCTGAATATTATAAAAACAATAATAATAATAATATTTATAATAACAACAGCATAAAAATAAGTAATAAAAATAATGATATAAACATTAATAGTAGTAATAATAATATTCTCAATAATAAAAGAATAAAAAAGGAAAAGAATAATAGGAAATAAAATAAAAGGATGTGTAAATTAGAAAGAAAAAAAAATATATAAATATAATGATTAATAAACTTAATTTGTATTATTCATCCATTGACAGACCATCAAAATCCCAAGAATGGATGAAGATACCCTATTCAATAGCAGCTTCAAGCAATTCATAACTGTTCCTGATTGTCCCCATGATGATGATGATAATGATAAGGATGGTGCTGCTGATGATGATTTTTTTGGAGATTTCAAAGCTCAGCCGAGTCAACTGTGAGGGGTGGATTTGTAATGGCAATTTTTATAAAAAAAATTTAATATTCGCGGGGTTTAAAGTTATGAAAACGGAAAAAATTGAAGTAACTAAAACAAAAAAAATAAGAAAAAACAAAGCCGTTTGCTTAATTTATTTTTCAAAGTTTAGCTTCAATGATGCGAAAACTAAAAGTAATAAAGCTTTAAAAAAAAATAATAAAAATTATCATCTCGTAGATTGGGCCAAGTAAGGAAGATACGCCCGAAGAGAAACGTCCAGAGCTCCATCAACCCGCTCAAGTTGATGGTTGGTATTTATTTATTTTTAATTATCATCATCACTCTTATCATCATCACCATCGTCATCATCACCATCATCACCACCATCATCATCATCATCACATCATCATCATCACATCATCATCACCACATCATCATCACCACCATCATCACCACCATCATCATCATCATCTTTCAGAAAGGCAACGATGAATACATCGAGGTGAAGACAGGCGTTGTGGAAAAAGAAATGGAAGCTATAAAGAGGGATAGAGGTGATGATGATGATGGTGATGATGGGGATGATGATGATGATGGTGATGATGATGGGGATGATGATGATGATGATGATGATGGTGATGATGATGGTGATGATGATGATGATGATGATGGGGATGATGATGATGATGGTGATGATGATGATGGTTAAGAAAATTGTAAATATGTAGCTAGTACTATCAATTGTTTTACAGTTATCGGAGTCACCAATCTAGCACAGGAGGCTTTGGCTGGTCATGAATAATACTAATGATAATAATATTAGTAACAATAATAATAATAATCACAATAATAATAATAATAATAATAATAATAATAATAATAATAATAATAATAATAATAATAACGAATATTTTAATAATAGTTGTTTTTATTATTGTGTGCAGGATTAGCAAGCAAGGAAAACTTCCGTCAAATTCATTTGAAAAAAAGTTCCTCTTTCCACTCCAGTGAGGGTGGTGCTGGTAGTAGTAGTGCTGGTGGTCTCGTTGGGGATCATCATCATCACTACCTACCCTACAAAGATGTCATGCTTTTGCAAGTCAAAGGTTGTTGGGGGGGGGGATGGTGATGATAGTAGTAATGATGGTGATGATAGTAGTATTTATGGTGATGATAGTAGTATTGATGTTGAGAATATGAGTGAGTGTTGAAAGTACATATATTTTTATGTGAATGAATGGTTAGAAAAGGGATGCATGGATAAAAGGACCAATAGATGCTAAAGTTATTTCATCTGCTTCTAACCAACCCTTATCAACTCCCACCACCACCAACCACCCCTTATCAACTCCCACCACTACCAACTACCCCTTATCAACTTCCACCACCACCAACCACCCCTTATCAACTCCCACCACTACCAACCACCCCTTATCAACTTCCACCACCACCAACCACCCTTTATCAACTCCCACCACCACCAACCACCCCTTATCAACTTCCACCACTACCAATCACATCTTATCAACTCCCACCACCACCAACCACCCCTTATCAACTCCCACCACCACCAACCACCCCTTATCAACTCCCACCACCACCAACCACCCCTTATCAACTCCCACCACCACCAACCACCTCTTATCAACTCCCACCACTACCAACCACCCCTTATCAACTCCCACCACTACCAACCACCCCTCATCAACTCCCACCACTACCAACCACCCCTTATCAACTCCCACCACCACCAACCACCCCTTATCAACTCCCACCACTACCAACCACCCCTTATCAACTCCCACCACTACCAACCACCCCTTATCAACTCCCACCACTACCAACCACCCCTTATCAACTCCCACCACCACCAATCACCCCTTATCAACTCCCACCACTACCAACCACCCCTTATCAACTCCCACCACCACCAACCACCCCTTATCAACTCCCACCACCACCAACCACCCCTTATCAGCTCCCACCACCACCAGCCACCCCTTATCAACTCCCACCCCCACCAACCACCCCTTATCAACTCCCACCACCACCAACCACCCTTTATCAACTCCCACCACCATTACCAATCACCCCTTATCAACTCCCACCACCACCAACCACCCCTTATCAACTCCCACCACCACCAACCACCCCTTATCAACTCCCACCACTACCAACCACCCCTCATCAACTCCCACCACTACCAACCACCCCTTATCAACTCCCACCACCACCAACCACCCCTTATCAACTCCCACCACTACCAACCACCCCTTATCAACTCCCACCACTACCAACCACCCCTTATCAACTCCCACCACTACCAACCACCCCTTATCAACTCCCACCACCACCAATCACCCCTTATCAACTCCCACCACTACCAACCACCCCTTATCAACTCCCACCACCACCAACCACCCCTTATCAACTCCCACCACCACCAACCACCCCTTATCAGCTCCCACCACCACCAACCACCCCTTATCAACTCCCACCCCCACCAACCACCCCTTATCAACTCCCACCACCACCAACCACCCCTTATCAACTCCCACCACCATTACCAATCACCCCTTATCAACTCCCACCACCACCAACCACCCCTTATCAACTCCCACCACCACCAACCACCCCTTATCAGCTCCCACTACCACCAACCACCCCTTATCAACTCCCACCACCACCAATCACCCCTTATCAACTCCCACCACTACCAACCACCCCTTATCAACTCCCACCACCACCAACCACCCCTTATCAACTCCCACCACCACCAACCACCCCTTATCAACTCCCACCACCACCAACCACCCTTTATCAGCTCCCACCACCACCAACCACCCCTTATCAACTCCCACCCCCACCAACCACCCCTTATCAACTCCCACCACCACCAACCACCCCTTATCAACTCCCACCACCACCAACCACCCCTTATCAACTCCCACCCCCACCAACCACCCCTTATCAACTCCCACCCCCACCAACCACCCCTTATCAACTCCCGCCACAACCAATCACCCCTTATCAACTCCCACCACCACCAACTACCCCTTATCAACTCCCACCCCCACCAACCACCCCTTATCAACTCCCACCACCACCAACCACCCCTTATCAACTCCCACCACCACCAACCACCCCTTATCAGCTCCCACCACCACCAACCACCCCTTATCAACTCCCACCACTACCAATCGCCCACAACAGGTCGTAGGGAGTGCCAAACCCGCCTGGTCGAACCCACGTACCTTTCGCTGAACAGTGGTGATTGTTTTCTTTTGGTCACCAGGGCCACTGTGTACCTCTTCGTAGGAAAGTACAGCAATGTCATCGAAAAAACCAAGGTCTTTTGGGCGAAGTGATGCTTGAGGGCGAAGTGATGTTTTAGGGTGGTTTTTAGTTTTTAGTCCGAAAAGTCTTTTTTTACAGAAAAGCAGGGTATTTAAAATATTTTAAAAAGATTTAATTACCCCCAACCAGGCCCAAGACCTAGCCAGTCACATCGTAGGTAAGCACGAGCTTGGGGTGAGTGCTGCGTGCTCATTGGTCCGAATTGAGGAGGACAAAAACTATTCGTTGCGTACGGTCCAATCATTCTGGAGGATTCTGGGGCTTCCGGAGGGTGCTGAACCAGTGATCAAGGGTTGGTGGATGGGGAGAGGGAGAGATGTGTAGAAGGTGGTTGGGAGGATGGATGGTTAGAAGGTGGATTGAAGGCTTAGTTGGTGGTGGTAGTTTGAAAAGGTTTCGCTTAAGAATTAAATATTTTAAAACACAAAAACATATTTTAATATTTAATAACTTTTTCAATTTTTACTTGAATTTTTTTCACATTTTTTCACAACATTTTCACCATTTTCTATGCCACAAAAGCTCCAGGCCCAAGCGACGAAGACGAAATATACGAGGCGAGCATCATTTCCACCAATAGAATCTTCCGTCTGCAAACAGGAGACTCTGATTCGTTGGAAGAAGTTCATGAATATTCAGGAGCAGTCCTTGTGCATAGTATACTACGGCCAAATGAGGTGAGTTGGTGAGAGAGGAGGAGAGAGGAGGAGAGAGAGGAGGGAAGGGGAGTTGGATAAAAAATGCATGAATATCTTCACCACCATCCCAACCATCATCATCATCACCATCCAACACTTCCGTTCTCACCACCATCCTTCTCAACGCAGGTGCTTCTGTTCGACTTCGGCACTGAGATGTACACGTGGGCTGGCAAGGACGTTGACCTCGTGACCCGGAAGAAGGTCGTCAAGATGGCGACCGTGGCATGGCAACAAGGCTACAACTATGAGACGAATGTCATCAACCCTATTCATCCTTTTGATTGTGAGACTTTTAAAGTTTATTTGATAATGTTTTACTATAGTTTTTTAATTTTATTCTTCAATAAAAGCTTTCTAGTTTCTTGTTTTAATATATTAAAAGTTAAATATTTCTTTATGAAATTCAAATAAATTTAAAATATAAATAATCATCTGCACCACCAACACACCACGCCCAGTATCAGCACCCAAACAGCAGTGCGCGAGGCCTGATTGGTGCTTGCTCGGAAAACTGTCGGAGAAACTCGAGACGATTCTGTTTAAAGTGTGTTCAATGGGGTAGTGTGTTGTGGTGGTGATTATGGTTGAAGAGTGTCGTACTAAAAAATTCTTTAGGCCATAGCTCAAACTGCAACCACCACATTTAATTATAAAACAAACCAGCAAAATATGTTCTTAACCCAAAAAAATCGTTTTTTAAACATTACCAAAATATTTTTTGCAAAACACAACTAATATATACTTTTTTAAAACACAACACCTTTAAAATAGGATTTTATGAAATGCATCATCGCTCACCAAACCACAGGCCAAGTTCAAAGACTTCCCTGGCTGTGGAAGAGTGGTCAAGATGGCTGGTCAGGATGGTGATGAGAAAATGAAGGTGGGTGGATGAATGGATGGATGGATGGATGGATGGATCGGTGGAAGGATAGATGGATGGGTATATGGATGGATGGATAGATGGGTAGAATAAAAGCACACAAACACACACATATATACACATGCAAGCACACAAACAAACAAAAAAACAAACAGACGAACACACTGCCACAAGAGATGGAAGTGTGTAGTGTGGAGGAGATGTTGTGTGATGATGATGATGCGATGAGTCTGGTGCTTGAAGGATGCAAGATTGGATGCGGAAACAAGTGGTGAGTAGGTGGTAGAGTATGCCATTGGTGGGTGTGGAGGGTGGATACCATCATCATCCTCATCGACATCTTCATTGTCATCATCACCATTCTCATCATCATCGTCCTTCTCATCATCATCATCATCATCATCATTCTCTTCATCATCATCATCGTCCTTCTCATCATCATCATCGTCCTTCTCATCATCATCATCATCATCATCTTTCTCTTCATCATCATCATCGTCCTTCTCATCATCATCATCATCATCATCATCATTCTATTCATTAAAACCAGGGTAGAAATGGTGGACGGAATTAAATGGGAACACGAGATGTTGACCTGTGGCCTAGAAAAGTGGCTGGTCAACGAATCAGGTTGTCTGAAAATAGGTCAAGAAGATCTAGGTCATTTCTACACTGGCGATACTTACGTCGTGAAGTGGAAGTACATTGTTAATCAGATCAGTGAGTGTGTGTGTGTGTGTGTGTTTTTGTGTGTGTGTGTGTGTGTGTGTGTGTGCGTGTTTGGCAGAATGGTCTATTTTTTAACCTAATCCCATACACCTCCATCCCCAGCAACCACCACTGCCATCTCAACCACCAGGACACAATCTCAAAGGCGATCAACTCTGCAACTACAACAACAACAACAACAACAACAACCCACCTGCCACACCACCACAATCTCCCACCACCATAGAAACCACCTCAACCACCACCACGAACCACCATCTCAAAATAATTCCTCCACCCCCCACGACCACCACTGGCCGTGTAAGGGTGGTCTATTTCTTCTGGCTGGGTTCCGAATCCAGCATCAACGACAAGGGCGCTTCGGCACTCATGACCGTTGAACTCGATACCGAAAAAGGACCGCATGTGAGGGGCCGAGTGACGGGGGCTCTCGATGGATTTTTGTCGTGTGTGGTTTTAGGGCAGTTAAGGCTATCAATGTGCCACTACCACTACTACTACTACTACTACTACTACTACTACTACTACTACTACTACTACTACTACTACTACTACTACTACTACTACTACTACTACTACTACTCTACTACTACTATTACTACTACTACTACTACTACTACTACTACTTCTACTACTACTACTACTACTACTACCACCACCACTACTACTACTACTACTACTAATACAACTACAACTACTACTACCACTACTACTACTACTACCATCATTACCACTCAGGTGAGACTCACGCAAGGTTACGAGCCTTCTTGCTTCCTTGGTCTGTTCGTCGACCAACCAATGATTTTGCACTACGGCAAAATGAGGAACCAATCAAAATCGAGCCCCAAAATCAGAGATGTGCAATTCAAAAATTTTGAAAATCAAAAAAACGATAATGACGAAGGTGGTTATATGAATAGTGATGGTCGTGATGATGATACCGGAAACAGTAAAGTCACGCGCAAGATGTACGTGTTGCGTAATGAGCTTCCGGAAGATGCGTACATACAGGAAGTGGCATGTGACGTAGGCAGTCTGAGGAGCAGAACCTCATTCTTATTGGTCGATTTGAATTCAGGTTTGTGTCACGTGCTGATTGTGTTTGGTGTTGTTTATTGTTAGTGTGGTGAGGAGCGGGGATGGCTTAGATGGTAGACGTCGGAC
Organism: Piscicola geometra; assembly: GCA_943735955.1. Lineage (NCBI taxonomy): Eukaryota > Metazoa > Annelida > Clitellata > Hirudinida > Piscicolidae > Piscicola > Piscicola geometra. The sequence continues at coordinate 7,157,027 of OX030964.1, forward strand.
TTGCGACTCAAAGGTTGGCTGATCGAATCCCTGATAAGCAACCGTGAACTTTCATGTACCTAGAGTATATGATGCGGTGTTTGCGACGTATGCATTGAGAGATGTGTACGTAGTGTGGAGTGGCGCCTTTGGCGCATAAGAACCATTGTAACATGGCCTGCGTCTGTCAGGGTGTGAATAATACAGACCATAAAAAAACATTTAAAAACAACAACATTATTACTATCATCACCATCGTCATCATCATCATCATCAGAAAAAATACTCGTGTGGCATGGATGCAAGGCGAGTGGAGTAGTTAGACGTACCATCAAGAGAATCGTTGACCTCATAACCACTTTGAAGTGTGTGGGAACATTTGATTTTTAACGTTTTAAACTTTTTTTAGTTAATAATCTTTTCTTTTGGGGTTTAAAGTAGAGACAAAAACACACACACACACATCTCCACACTCAAAAACACACATACACCCCCCCCCCTCCACACCCAAAAAAACACACACACAAACACTCCTCCCCACGCAAACACAACTCCCCACACAGCCACTTCGGCTTCAAGAAGCCGCCAAGCAGCGGCCACTACAGAGAAGTGGTTGAGGGCAGCAGTGGCAGTGGTGGTCAGGCCGGAGCAGTGGTGAAGGAGTTCTTTGGGAATGAAGCACCACTGCTGCATGCCACTCTCTACCACTCGCTTGTTGATGGTGAGGTGATTTTGTTGGGGTTCATTGAATAATAGTAATATTATTAAAATTAGATTTTTTATTTGTTCATTTAGTAGTAATTATTACATTATCACCACCATCATCATTGTCATCATCATCATCATCACCACCATCGTCACAGATACTCACGCACACATGCACACACCTCGTCTCTTCCACTTCACATCCACAAGCGGTGTCTTCAAGGCTGAGCGCGTATTTTGTCATAATAATAACGGAAATCATAATAATAATAAAAATCATGGAAATAATATTCATAATAAATGTAATGTAGAGGCCTCAATCTTTCCATTCTACCAACACGACCTTCACAACGTGGAGCAGCCAGGTGCGTGCAAGAGTACATTCACCTTGCCAACCTTCACCCTCCTCAAATACCACAACCTTTGCACTTTCTTCGAAAAATATTACTGGTTGATTGCGGTGCTTTTATTGATTATTTCAAAATTATTTATTTACCATGGATTTTTGTGTTTGAAAAATATTCTTTTTTACTTCACCACCACCAACACTACAGCTCTCTTCCTGATCGACAACCACCACACCGTCTATCTATGGCAAGGCTCTTGGCCTGCAAAGGAAAACAACAACTACAACATCAATGAAAACACCAGCAACAATGAAGATACAAACAACAACAGCAACGGCAACAACAACAACAACACAACGGGTTCAGCTTCTCAAAGATTCAATTCTTCTCGCAAACTTGCCATCCAAACCGCCCTCAACTACTGCGCAGGCTGGCTTCTTTTTATTATAGTTACCACTACCTTTTTATACTTTTTTCTTTTCATTTTTTTTTTCAATAATCAAAAACCACCACTACCATCAGTAACTTCAATATTATTTAAAACACAATTTAGGCAACGCCAATCCAGTCCAAACAACAACAACAACTCTAACAACAACAACAATTTCAACAACCTCCCACCACAGCCAAGACCCTTCGACCACCTTGTTTTCTGGTGCTAGCAGGACTCGAACCCACGACCTTCACGTCCATTTTTCCTTTTTGGAAGATTGACGCGGCTCTAATAAATGAAGTTATGAAGGTACCTGTTGTGATTGATTCATTTAAATGAAACAATATTAATAACAATTTATAATATTATAATAAATTAAATTAAATTAAAATAGAATACTATTCATTTCTTAGATATTTGAATAATCGGCACTGCTTTAATTATTATTATTATTCAGTTATTTATTTATTATTAATATTTATTTAACATTTTTTCTCAAGAATAAGAGTCTTTGCGAGGAGAATATGAAGCCATTGACTCAAATAATCAGCAAGTTATCAAGGTGGTTGGGGATGAAGATGGGTGGGGATGGTTGGGTGGGAAGATGGGTGGGGTTGGTTGAGGGGTGGAGATGGGTGGGGTTGGTTGGGTGGGAAGATGGGTGGGGTTGGTTGAGGGGTGGAGATGGGTGGGAATGGTTGGGGGGTGGAGATGGGTGGGAATGGTTGGGTTGGGATGAGTTGGGATGTGAATGGGTAAGGATAGTTGCGTGTGGGATGGATGAAAGTAGTTTTGTGTGGATGGATGGGGATAGTTGGGTGTAAGGGTGGATGGTCTGGTTGGGTATGGAATGATAGCGGTTTGTTGGTGATGATTGGTTGGGTGGTAAAGAGAATGTTGCGATGTATAGTGGCACCTATTGAGTTATAAAAAATTTATCAACAAAAACTACTTAAACACACCACAACCAGCCAAACCCATAACCAACCTCTAACCACACGCACAGGCAAGAATACAGCCTACAGGAGTTAAGGCAAAAGCCTGACGGTGTTGATCTTTTGAGGCTTGAAACTTACCTGTGTGAAGAAGAATTCAAGGTAGGGCTGCATGCTGAATTGGTGGTCAGGAGGGGTGGTTTGCGATGGTGTGGGTGATTAGTGGTCGAGTGGTTAACGACTTGTGACGTGTCGTCATAGGTCGTGGGTTCGATTCATCATTATCACCACCACCACCACCATAATCACCACCATCACCACTACCCTACTATCATCATTAACACTACCATTAACATCATCATCAACACTACCATTAAAATCATCATCAACACTACCATTAACATCATCATCAACACTACCATTAACATCATTATCAACACTACCATTAACATCACCATCATCATCATCAGGAGCTCTTCGGCATGGACAAGACTTCTTTCCAGGAACTTCCGCATTGGAAGAAATGCAAGCTCAAGAAAGAAGCTGATCTGTTTTGATCTGCACACACACACACACACACACACACACACACACACACACACACACACACACACGCACACACACACATACACACACACACACACACACGCACACACACACACACACACACGCACACACATACACACACACATACACACACACACACACACACACACACACACACACGCACACACACACACACACATACACACACACACACACACAAACCTTTTTGCATTTAGCATTCCACTCCAGGGTTTTATGCAATTGTTTAACGTTCAGAAATACTTCCTATGGTATTATAATAACATCAATATATTGAATATTTTGTATTTTAATTAAATAAAAACTGGATGATAGTAACTAATTAAAATATGATAGTATTTAAAATCAAAAGAATATATTTCTGAAATATTCAAGTTTTTATAGATTTTAAATTCATTTTAACGATCAAAGGGTTTTCAAGCATATTTTGCTCTTTTTCAAGTATAATTCAGAATGATAATCATGACATAACAGTTCAATTCCTATGATTTGATACACTTAATGATTTTGAATTTATACAAATAAGCTCAATTTTCATTGGACAATTAACGATTAAACTCAAATAATTTGCTTTTAAAATAATATATTTCTTAATTTAAAATAAATTTTCATGAGTTTTAATACAAATATTACAACAAATTATTTCTCAAATTGAGCCACTGCCTTTGCAACCCAGTTTTCAAAGTGCCAATTTTTTAATAGATTTTTAGTTTCCCATTTGCAATCATTTATTTTTATCTTTTTTATATTAAATTGATTAATAATTAAAATAAACAATAAAAATATTTATTTTAGCTTTTTGATTTAATTAAATTATTCCAAACTAAAAACATTATTTTTTGTGATTTTACTTTTTTCTTTCCAGTTTCTGCTTTCTATCGCTATTGTTCGTCTGCTCATTCCACCTATTTCTTGCTTGAAACGCACGTACGCACACACACACACACAAACCCTCCCACACACACGCACACACACACACACAAACCCTCCCACACACACGCACACACACACACACAAACCCTCCCACACACACACACAAAAACCCACACACACACAAACCCTCCCACACACACACACACAAACCCTCCCACACACACACACACAAACTCTCCCACACACACACACACAAACCCTCCCACACACACACACACAAACCCTCTCACACACACACACAAACCCTCCCACACACACACACACACGAACCCACTCATTTATCCAGTCACAAAAACTCACCCACCGTCACACCCACAGGCAGTTTTTTAGATTATTTTTCTAGCGTGAACTTACATAATTGTTTGATTGAAACCTAATCGATTGTAATCATGCATTTTAATCACCTTGTTATCATGTGATTGAAAAGTGTTCATTTTGATTATATTTTCCAATTCTCTCCCATAAAAATGTTTTTTTTATTAATTATGGGACATATCAAAATAAAATTAAAATCAATTTTAACGAAATTATGAAATCAAATTCACTAACTTTTCTTAATGTAAAACTCTTTAACGTTCTTAAAAGTTCAAATTTTAGATAAATAGAACATATAGGCTTTATTATAGCCTATAAATTAGTGCTTCTCAGATCTTTTTAACTGTCAATTTAATAATTTTGTTGAACTCATGCTAATAAAAATCACAGTTGATTCTTTATTCTCTCATCAAAGAAAATGACTGGCATAAATTATAAATAAATATTTCATATTTGTTTAATTATTTGCAATACCTATTCAGAAAAACACTCGCATATTTCTTTCCTCAATCATCACTTCACAATTTCTTCCAATTTCTCTGCCACATGCAATATGTGACAATTGACGGGGTTGGAGAGGCTCGATCTTTGTTGGAACCCCGCTACACCACTACCACTACAACCACCACTCCTCCATAACCCAACAACCACTCCTCCATAACCACCACTCCACCACAACCACCACCACCACCACTCCACCACAACCACCACCACCACCACCACTCATTTTTTCTTAGCAGTGAGACCAGCTCCGGCGTTGAACTTGAAGTGGATTATGTCGCCATCCTCCACCACGTAATCCCTCCCCTTCTGCTTGTACTTGCCTGCCGCCTGTGAATGCATGAATGGATGCATGGGTGGATGCATGGATGGGTGGGTTAATGAATGCATAGATGTATGAAAGGAAGGGTTAATGAATGAATGCATGCATGCTTGCTTGGAAGGATGCATGGATGAATAAATGTATGGTTAGATTATTCTATGCATCAACATTTACAACCTCTCCCAAACCATCCACCAAGACCACCCACTTTCACGGCATTTTCTGACCCTTCGGCTTTGAAGTCATCAAACTTCATCACCTCGGCCATTATGAAGCCCTTCTCGAAGTCCGTGTGGATCTTGCCGGCCGCCTGTGGAGCCTTCGTCAGTTTCTGTGGGTAGGGAAGGAGAGAGGGTAAAGAGGGTGGAATGATATAAAGTTGATTCCCAAATACATTCATGCACACACACACACACACAAACAACACACACACACACACACACACACACACACACACACACACACACACACACACACACACACACACACACACACACACACACACACACACACACACACACACACACACACACAGTAACACACATACAAACACACGCACACCTGTATGGTCCAAGCTTTGACCTCGTCAGCACCAGCAGTGAAGAAGTACATGAGACCAAGAGCCTGGTAACCGTTCAGAATGATCTTCTCGAGAGCACTGTCGTGGTAGTGGTACTTTTTAAGGATAATCCCGACAAATAATTATTTAAAAAATAATAAGTTAAATAAATTCCCAACAAAATAAAAATTGTTTTTGAAAATATAATCTCTATAATCAAAAACATTAAAAAGTGACATAACAAATAAATAATAATAATAATAATAGGGCTATTATTAACCACTCCCATCATCATCACCACCACCACCTCCCTCATCATCATCATCACCACCACCACCTCCCTCATCATCATCATCACCACCACCACCTCCCTCATCATCATCATCACCACCACCACCTCCCTCATCATCATCATCACCACCACCACCTCCCTCATCATCATCATCACCACCACCACCTCCCTCATCATCATCATCACCACCACCACCTAGTAGTTCCATTCTCCTTCAGATAGGCCTCTCTCTCCTCGTCACTCTCCATCTCGAGCAGTTTCAGTTCCAGGGCACCACTGAAGGGGATCATTACCGAGCCGGGATCGTGCGCGTTCACCCATTCTTTCAGGGAGACTAGCCTTTGGTGGTTGGGAGGGTGGGGGTGGTTGGGAGGGTGGGGGTGTTGGGAGGGTGGGGGTGTTGGGAGGGTGGGGGTGTTGGGAGGGTGGGGGTGGTTGGGAGGGTGGGGGTGTTGGGATGGTAGGGGTGGTTTGTTGGCGGGTAGGCGGTGGGTTGTGAGTGGTTGGTGGTGGAGGGAAGAGGGATGGAAGGTGTGGAGATTTGTAGTGTAGTGGTGGGTGTATGGGAGTTGTGGGAAGAGAAAGCACTGGTTCGGGTCGGTTTTGTTTGATGGACAGAGAAAATAGATAATTTAAATCATCATCATGACCCCCCTCAAGATCATAATCACAGCCCTCCTCCCCTCCATCCAAGATCATAATCACGACCCTTCTCCCCTCCACCCAAGATCATAATCACAACCCCCCTCCCCTCTACCCAAGATCATAATCACGACCCTCTCCCCTCCACCCAAGATCATAATCACGACCCTCCACCGACCACTTGTTCTTCTTCTTGATGTAGTCTTTCTCAGACATGTTCAAGAGGTAGATCATGGGCTTCGCTGTGATCAGCATGTGCTTGTTGAGCTCCTCGATCTGGTGGTCGGTGGTAGTGGGAGAGGGGTGATGGGTAGGTGGTAGGAGGTGACAAGATGGTAGTGGGCGAAGCTGGTGATAGAAGGAGGTAATAATGATAAATGGGCGTAGGTAGAATAACATCATCGTCATCATCATCATCATCATCAGTATCATCATCGTCATTATCATCATCATCATCATCATCATCACCTCTTTGACATCCCATGTTCCGAACCTGACAGGCCTCTTCTCCTCAACCAACAAGTGTTGAACCTTCTTGAGGACGTCCTGTGTGCATGAATAGAAGAATTAATACATTCATGGATGGATGGATGAATGGATGGATTGAGAAGAATGCATGGATGAATGAAGAGATGAAAGCATGAATAGATTCAAATCCTCCACCCCTAACCCCCCCGCCCACACAAAACCACACCAGACAACACCAGATCACACTACACACAGCCAACTCACATACTCCATCTTCCTGGCCTTGTCGCCTCCCCTCACCACCACCCTCTCCAGAGCCTCCACGTTCTTCTCGACGTAGTCCACGTCCTTAAGCCTCAACTCTTCGTGCGTGATCATAATAACAATAAAAAGTTTTTTAAATAATCAAATAAAAGTTTTACTAGTAATAGTATTATTCATTGAAATAATAGCAATGGTACTGATAATAGTATTAATATTAGTGTTGATGATAGTAGTAGTTAACCTTCATGGATGATCTCAACATCCCTCACTGGATTCACCTCACCCTCTACGTGGATAACCTCATCCCCACTGAAGATGCCTGGATGGATGGATGGGATAGATGGATGGGATGAATAAATGGATGGAGGGTGGGATGAATTGATGGAATAAATGGATGAACAAAAAGGATTAGTAGAAGGAAGAATGGATAGATGAATGAGTGGAAAAGATAATATTATCTTGTGGTGGTAGTAATATTATTACCACCACCTCCACCACCACTATCACCACATAAAACCCCCATCACCACCACATGCAACCATCACCACATAAAACCCTCATCACAACCCCATACCACCACCACCACCAGCACGCACGACACATGTGAAAGAGGGCATCACACGCTCGGATGTGCGAGAGGAAGGCGTTGCCGATGCCGTCTCCCTTGTGGGCGCCCTTCACCAGCCCTGCGATGTCGACCACGTTCAGGAATGACGGCACTTTGCTGTGGTCGTGGGAAAGAAATCATCATCATCATCATTGTTATTTTCGTCATCATAATCCTCATTGTTTTCATCATCAGCATCATCATCATCATCATTATTATTATCAGGCATTTAGAATCATTGAATAGTTACAAATCGATAAAAATTAAAGATCATGACGATGATGGTGTAAAAAGTAATGGTGATATCAGTTGTGTAGATGGTAATGATGGTATAGATAGTGGTGATGATGATGATGATGATGATGATGATCCACCTGGCAGGACTGTGGTACTCGCAGAGAAAGTCAAACCTGGGATCAGGGACTGGAACCCTGCCTTAGTGGTGGTGATGATGATTATAGTGGTGGTGATGATGATGATTGCTGTAAAATAAAAATTTTAACAATCAATCAAATATATTTATATAAAGCTTTTCAATAAAAATATGAAGGTCAAAAGATGTGCAATGGTTTAACCCTCAAACTAGACCAAACTATTCCTGGATTACTTACTCTCATTTGGATCAATGGTGCAGAATGGATAGTTTTCAGCTGCCGCTTGGCTCTTGGTCAGAATGTTGAAAAAAGTTGATTTACTGTGAGGGTTGAGGTTTTGGTTCAAAAAGGTTAAGTTTGAGTGGAATTAAAAAGATCTGAAAATTATTTTTGGAAAATATCTAATATTTAAATAAAAAGCCTTAAAATTTTGAGAGACATACCCAACATTTGGCAAACCGACGATTCCACACTTTAGATTGGTGCCCACCCTGCCAATCAACACCTGCTTCTCCTCCTCTTGCTTCTTCTTAGGAGGCATCTGATGATGTGTTGAGAATGAAGTTAGGGAAATATAATATATTGAATTTATTTTTCCTAAATGAAAAAGATTAATTAATATGTTGGTGTCTGAGCAGTTAGTAAAGCTACTAGAATAATTTGGGAAAATATATGAAATTATAAAAATAATTGAACAAATTAAATAAATAAAAATTTAGATATGTGATTTGAAATTTTAAAATGTACAAATAGTGGCTAGAAGAACCTTCAATGAAGATTTATGCTAAAATACAGCAGTAAAATTCTTAAAGATGAAACACTTTAAAATCAAAACTGATTATAAATCATGAAAAATTAAGTAAATAATTAAGTTTTAAAAACGTACCTTATATATTATTAAATTGCAGCAGGAGAACACGTTCACTGAAACTCCGAGCGGCTTGGAGCAACGGGGTTTGACTAAACTTTAGTCACTAAAGTCGATATAGATTTTGTTTTATTGCACAACATTAATTATTTTTGTTAAAATTATATTACTGTATAATGGCTTAAATTCAAAAAATTAAACTTTACAATTTTTGTAAACATAACTTAGTTAAATAATAGTACAGTTTGTCAGTTTTATTGAGTCTAATACAAAATAGAACGCTTCAAATTGAATTCATCTGACATTCCATCTGAACTATACAAACTATTATGTGAATAAATATATTAAAATGTATCCAAAGCCTAGCTAATGTTGTATTGAATTTTTAAAGTTGAAAAGACGTGCACTTACTAATTAAATGATATACGGTTAAAAACAAACAATTTAAATGTGTCTTAAAAATTCTATCACTTCACAATCTTGACCACATTTCTATTTCCTGTAACAGTCTTCCCTAAATTATCATCTCTCGTAACATTGGCCTTAGAAACAAAATTGTAATTGTTGTCAACAAAACCGTCATTATCACCCTTTCTCGCATCAAGTATGTTGGGACCGTCTCTTTTTCTGATGCCTTCTCCTGGTTTATCTATATTAACTGCCCTTTCACTGTCTTCATCGCCCTTTTTGACCCACACTCTACTCACAATCGCCTTGTTCTTGTTCTCTAGATTTAGCTGTTTGAAAATAATGTAAAGTTTATTAACAGTTTTAATTTTCAATTATGGATTAGTATCAAAGCTTCAAGAGTCATATTTAATATTTCATTAGACTAACTCAATTAACCTTTTAACTACACCTGAGAACTATTATATTCACGTTTCAAAAAACGACCCCAACTAACCGGGTTTGGGTCAGCGTTGGCATCATAACTCTGGACAATGATCCTGTAGGTGGTGTTCTTGACCCCAGCGAACCACAGCATGTACAAGAGAGTCCACCAACCAACAAACAAGCGGTACTGTTGGCTCCTCGTGGAGTCTGGCAGCTGGGCTGTCGATGGGTCGAAAAAGGGTCAAAGAAATTTTTATTAATGTGCAAAACAGGAGTTCTAAATAGGGTCGGTAGAGTTTAAAAATTAAAAAATGCTTTTAATTCCCTATAAATGTACGTTTTTTGGAAGTGTTTTATAATGATTTAATTATAATCGTTTCAGCGTTTCAAAATCTATTTTAAAATATTTCAAAAAACTAAAATTGATTCTCAAACCTGGCACAAACTGTCCGGGCCCAATGAAGAAGACAGCGATGATGCCGACACTGGCCCAGTAGTCAAGGTTTGGGTCGAATAGTTTGAAGAAGCCGGTTGGAATCAAACATAAGAAAATGAAGCCAAGAAGAAGCAAAATAAAGGTCCTTGTGATGTGGACCTGTTGGGAGGGTGGAACGAAAGGGGAGATTTGAAAGAGGTTATTAGTTATCACTTCTAAGCAAGCATTCACCCTTAAAAGCATTCATACATTTCTATAAGCAGCATCACCACAAGAAAACACAAATCAATTATATAAACACAATCAATCAACAAACACTCTGCCTCACCACCACCTCACCACTACCTCCACACACAAAAATCACTCACGCCAGCGTAATCCTTATAGCGGGCATTCCTCCAAAAGACCCTTCTGGCGAAGTCCGACAAACTCAACAGCTGCAAACTCACTCCGAACACCACGCTGACGAAGATCGGCAGACCGACGAGCTCGTAGATGAGGAGAAATATCTTTCCACCGACGCTCTTCGGAGGACTGGCGCCGAAGCCTGGGTGATTGTGGTGGTGATGGTAGTTTGATTGATAAAAATCTTGTTTAAGTTGTGTGGTTCATTGAGTTTGCCTAGGTTTATGGAGTAATTTCAAGGTGTTTTGTGACTTTTTGGAGACAATGAAAGTTTTAAAATGTGTTTGTTTTCTGAAAAACATTCTGTTAACGCTTTTCAGAAAAAAGGAAGTTAAAAGGATAATTATGAAGGGAACAGGTAAACACAGTAGATTAATGAGCAAGAAATATATAAAAATGTTTTCTGGAATTGCCTGCAACGTAAATGGAAGCAATAAAGACGGTCTAAAAGAGATATAAATAATAATTAAACTGAATTATTCGTTTTTGATAATTAAATAAAAATTAAATTCTAAATAACTTTTTTAATATAAAAGTAACTTGTAAATCAAAAATAAGTATAAATTATGAAACATCAATTTTAAAACAAAAATGAAAAATATGATAGATCATTCCCATCAACACCAAGATCATCATCAACCTCATCATCATCATCACCACCACCACCACCATCATCATCACCATCATCATCATCATCATCATCCTCATCACCGATAGAGCTGATCATCTGCATGGAAGCGTAGGTGCTGGATAAGTAGTCCCACGATGTGCCAACAAAGTTGCCTTTGTGACGTCATATGGAGTGATGATGACGAGGATGATGATGATGATGATGATAATGATGATGATGAAGAGGATGATAATGATGATGATTATAATGATGATGACTATGATGAAAATTTTGATTATAATGTTGTTATTTAGAACAAAAACCATCTGTGATATGAGAGTAAATAGGCGAATGATTTAATGTGGATATATTAGCCACGTGTTGACGACAGTTGTAGTGCGAGGCTGACGTGTTTGGAGAAAAAAAAACAAGAAAAAAACAAGAAGAAAAAACAAGAAGAAAAAACAAGAAGAAAAAACAAGAAGAAAAAACAAGAAGAGAAAAAGAAGAGGGTTGTGGTGTTTTTGGAGAGATAAAGATTAGGGGTGATGATGGTAAGAATCAGGAAAAAATATTTTGGCGACATTGTGGTGAGAATGAAACAGAATTGAAAAGTGAAGTCTTGGAATTGAAAGAAGGAGTTTGGAAAGATGATGGTGAAGAAAATTACACGGTAAATAAGATCGATGATAAAGAGAAAAGTATATAAAAAGTAAGTTAATTTTTAGAAAGTAGAGTTTTCAACCTTTATCGTATTTAAATTTTAGTTTGTACGCCTTATCCATGGTTTTGTAGAGTTTCAATAAGTCATTCTTGCTGAGGCATGGATGGGAGGCTGATGGGGAAATAAAATAAAGTTAATTAAATTTTAATTTAAGATAAAATCAAAAAATGGGAAAATGATTGAATTAGTTGAAGAGATCGGTGGTTGGTGAAAAGTTAGGAAAAGTGGGGAATTACGTGTCCCAAGGGAGAAATCGCTGGTGAAAAAGGTTTTTGGAAGATTTTACGGTAATAAAAATAGAAAATAAGCAATGAGCGGTAGATAAAGATTGTGAAATGGTTTTTAAATGACGCGTGGTAATGAAGGCAGTTGAAGAGGATTTTGGTGAACCTGAAATCTACATGCGGCGAGAGGTTAATGGAAAATACAAGTATGAAGAAAACTCAAAAATCAAACATTTGTTAGTTCACAACGAATAAATAAAACATTGTTTTTACAGAAATAAAGCTTAAAGCAGTCTTCAAAAACTTTTGATATGTTGATACGACACAAGCACCAACCTCTGAACGCTTCGAATTCTTTGGTGACGAGAGCGGCCTTGTCGAAGCCTTGCTGGTTTTCCAAGGCATGAATGATCAATCCAGCCACCACCACGATGACAAACTGAAACAGCAGCAGTATCAATATCTTCCACCACTTCAGCATCTGGTTCATATGATTTTAGGTGAGATGTTGAGAAAGTCTGGGTGGATGAAGGTGAAAAGACCTGGATGGTTGATGGTTGAGCGTGGTTGGTGGTGAGTAATATTGGTGATGTTAACTGGGATGATGGTTGGAAGCATGGTGGTGGAAGGTTGGTTAGTGTGTTAGAGAGCGAACTGAGTAGGTATTGATGGAGGATGAGAGTTATGTTGGTTGCGGCCTGGGAAACGTGGAAAAGGTTCACTACAGATTCTATTCAAAAAAGGGATATTAGAAGGATAGTCAATAAAAACGAAAAGTTTAACAAGTACTATTTGCCTAAAAAACCTTTGATTAGTTTATGCTGGAGTTTCTACCTTGTTTGCTTAGACTCCACAGACTATGTTCAAAGGAAGATTGAGAAATATTAAAACAATAAAAGACAATTAAAATTGTGAATAATTTAATTATTTAAATAACTATTTACAAAATTTGAAACTTTAAACATTTTTTCCTATCATTTTAACTGTGTAAACCTTGTGTTGATTTTTTCAAATAATTTATTAGGTTTGATATTATAATTAAAATTTTATTCGACAGTCAAGCTCATAGTAGATGAATGCTGGTTTACAACAAGCCATTATAGTATGATACACATACCCCAGACTTATCTTCTATCTTAATTAAACATTTTTTTAAAAATTGCTAATTATTTAATATAAAAAAATGAATATCTTATAAAATACATTTCAAAATAACGAAAAAAACTTCTTTATTTTCTAAGCTAATAAAAAAGAAATAACTCATGAATATATAGTGATGAAAGCAAGACAATGTCTTCTCGCCTTTTGAGGTATTAAGCAGAAGAATGAAAGACATAACGGCCTGAACAAATTAGGCGTGTTTGTTTCGGCTGCTATTGTTAGGGTCCGCTGTTTGTAGTGGTTTTATTGCAAAATTGTAATTTGTCTTTTATTTTTTTGAGCACCTCTGTGTTTGGGTTGTACTTGAAGCTGTTCGCTGTTTTTAAGTTCGATTTTTATGTGGTTGTTTTTAATTTTTTTGGTAACTAAGTTTTCTTGTGATTGCTTTTTATGTTTTATAATTTTGTGAGAAGAAAAATTATACTTTTAAAATGTTTTTTTCTTTATTAAATCGTCATACGGTTACTTTCCTTTGGTAAAATTTATTTTTTCTATGAATTTCCTTTACAAGGTGTTATGTTATTTTATCTTTCAGAATCTATCATTTTTCCGGCCATTATTTTCCAATAATTTTCCATTAATCGATTTGCCATGCGTACTAAGCAGGAAGTATATTCACATTGCCCAAGTTTACGCCCACTCAAATGTTTTGCATAGTATTTTTTTGATTTATAAGAAATGTTGAATATTTAAAAAACAAATAAAAAGTTTTATTATTTTATTTTATTTATTTTTCCTTTATCGCTACATAAAAACTCTTCAAAATCTCTAACACGGCCAATTGAACAAGCGAATAGTTATTTACTTTGGCGCAGTTAAGGTTTCAAGTGATAAGAGCAAAATTAAACATATAAAATAAAATACTATATTTTAAAAAAATAATATAGATAAAATAAGTGTTGAAAAAACTAATAAAAAAATTAAATTTAAAATGGGACTGATGAAATTATAAAAATAAAAATAACTTTAAAAAATTTATTAGGCGCGATTAATTTTTTAAGAGGAAGAGTAAAAAAACATGAAAAATAGGCAACAAATTCGTAAACTGAAATGTAAAAAAATATATAATACATTGTAAAAAATAATTTTTAATGAAAGAAGGCTGATATAGAAAATATCTAGAATATTTTAAAGGTTTAGTTTTTTTGAACCACATGAAAAAAGAATTTATATTTTAAACTTATTAAGAAATGCAAAATTCAAATAAAAAAGGTTTATTGCTTATTTTTTTATATAACAATGAAATAAAAAAACACAAGAAATTTATAAAAAACTTGAAAAAGTGGAAAAAAAGTAAAGTTTAACAAAATAAATAAAAGGAAGAGGGACATTCCTCTTAATTGAGTGAGTCAACGACTGAGATGTGACACGATTTTGGAATGAAGAGGTACGACATTGTATTATTTCAATGATTAAAACTAAAGAAAAACTGAAATAAATGCAAAATTAATAATTTAAAGCAAAATTTAAATTAAACTGATAAAGTGTGCATTGTTTGAAAGTAAAATGTTTATTTTGAAAACTTTCTATTTTTATTTTAAAAGTATTTAGTTAAAAAATGTGGATAACAATATTTTAAATGACGAATTTGAGAGATTAAGCAAGCAGGGATAACATAAGTTTTAACGAAGAGAAATAATTTAGATTAATGTTTTGAATGTGAATATTTGAAAGATTCTCTCCCAAGTTGCGATAGTTGTTGCATCTGAAAATCCTTATCGAAGTTGTTGTGACTTCTGTGTGTGGTGTTAGTTTTGTCGTAATTGCTGTAGTTGACGTTTTGAAAAGTTGGAATTCTTGTCGTTTCCATTGTAGTTTTGAAAGTTTAAATCCAATGACGTTTGTGGTGAGTGTGAGAGTGATGGGAGTTGATGATGAAATAAAATAAAAATAGTTTGCTTTGACAGATTAAATTGATTTTTATAAAAATTTGATGGAAATTTACGCATGAACGAAAGTGCTATAGATGAGTGACTGCGTCGATAAATGGATGGATGGCTGTGAGTGATTGAGTGTGAAATAAAGGAGTGCTCCGATAAAGAAATTAATAGATAGCCAAACAAAAAATGAATAGATGGATAAATGGATAAATAATATGTAGATGAATGGGATAATGAGATGCTGAAAACGCAAATGAGAAGATAGGCCAGCAAATGGAGGAATGGAAAGAGTTTGTGAATGATTATGGGACCAATAAGTGGATGATAAATGAATAATTTAGGACGCGAATAATTAGAAGGGTAAACAGATTATTTAATGAATGGATTACTGAGTATGTAATTTAAATGAATGATTTGGTGGATGAGTGAATGGTGGTGAATAAATGAATGTTAAGATGCCCAAGAGAATGGATGAGTGGTAAGGGATGATGTAGGAAGACAGGGATATGGACTGGCTTGCAAATGGGAATTAATGGAAAGACTACGTGAATAATTTAGGCAAGGTACATAATAAGATGGTGATGTGATTGATTAATAATAAGTCTTATAATACTAAGAAAATCATGAGTGAATTAAACTAGAAAATAAAGTATATTTATGTAATAAATATTTACTTTTTGTGGTTCAAAATTTATATATTTTTTAACCCAAAACTTAACCATTTTATTTGTTCAATGAGAATTTTGAGGTACGAAGTTTTGACACAGAAATTAAGAAAAAAACAGAACGTGTTCTGACAATGGATTGTATTTATTTATTAGATTATTGTTTTTTTCTAGTTTTTAAACAGGTTTTTGATTATTTGTTGAACTTATTGGAATATTATTTGTTTAAATACTACATTTGATTTAAAATAATTTTTTTTCACAATTTACGACATTTTCTTTTAATTTCAAAATTATTTTTTATCCATATTTTTTTAGTTTTATTTTTCGCCGTGATTTTATGACTTTTTCACTTTATTTCCGATGTCTGTACTTAAAATCGATAGCCTTCAAGTGCATTCTTCTTTCAAAAGATTCATTCATTTTTCAATTCTTTTCCATTTTCAGTTAGAACAAAACTTTCCCAAAACATGAAAATTTAAAGATTTTTTTCAAACTTCTGTCCATTTATTTTATAAAAGGGTTTCAGATAAAATAAAATTTTTAAAGATGTATCAAAAAACTAGAGATTAAAACAACACATAAAACTGATTTAAAGCCGAACCTGGTTTATTTGTGTTTTGCCTTATTTACAGCGAACTCTTTGGGATGGATGCTCGCCTCCGATACATAAGCACATATTTAGCATAGGAGATTTATAGAACTCCCTACCAATAAACAGAGCTTCTTGAGATAAATGTATTTTTCAAAGAAAGAGTAATTTGTTTAAAAATTCATCTGAAATAGATTATTTCAAATGTTTTTTTGTGGGAGGTTTGATGGAAACAAAAAAGGTTTTCATATTTTATGATTAAGTATTATAAATTAAAAACAAATTTTGATGTACGTTTGAAAAAAAAGATTCTGTGCTTTGTTTTTTATTTTAAATCACAACAGCTTCAATAATAACATCTACAGCAACAACCAGTATAATCTACGTCAGCAGCAACTATTTTTTAAAAAGTTGATAAAACTTTAGCAATTAAAAATGGAAACGACACAAAATGGAACTATATCAGAACTAGCTCCAATGTTATAATCACATGAAATAATATAGTTATTTAAAGTTTTTATCATTAAAAAAATATTTTACGAGAATATTTTAAAATTGTAGAATTTTTACATAAAAACACAATTAAGCATATTTAAAACTATCCGAGAATCGTTTTCGAAAAAAAAAGTAATTTCTATTTATTCATAGACACATACACGATCATATACGCGTGTAACATCGCTGAATGTGTGTATATGAGTGTTTACGAGCAGGTATTTATAAACGTTTTGTGAATTTTTTTCGGAAAAATATAGCAGAGAGTTTTGAGTAAACTTAAAAATTCAAATTTGAACTTTTAATTCGTTTAGTAGAAGCAAAAAAAGAATTATATTTTTTCGAATTTTTATTTAATATATTTGAATATTGAAACAAATCTATTTTTTATTTTGTGTAAAAGTTTTTATTTATTTACTTGGATTACGTTACATTGATTTTTAGATAGAAAAACATTAGCACAAATAGTTAATTAAAAGTTATGTTCAAATGTCTTAAAGTAAAGACACTAAAATATCAACTACAAGCTTCTATAAAAAAATAAAGTAAGTAAAAATAAATAATCTACAAATAATCACCAAATTGTAAATAAAAATCACCCTGAGCTCTATTGAAGGCTTCACATCTTAGGCAGCATGAAGGGCTTAAGGATTTTCATCATCGTCTTCTACCTTTTCGTGCCATTGAATACAAAAAGTAAGTTTTTTTGCTTTTTATATTTATTTTAATTGATAGTTTTTAATTCTTATTTTATCATCATTACCGACGTTTGTTGAAGTTGTAGAGTTTTGTCATTGATTGTAAAACTAAAAAAATAATTAAGAAAATCGCTTTAATTTTCATCTATTTAGTGAAATCTGTGAAAGATTTTTTCACATTTTATTTTAAATGCCTGAAGTTTTGATCAAACACTCGAAAGACAGCAAACAAAAATCCTATTTTTGAAAAATGTTTTTATTATTATTAAATATATTGTTAAATGCATGTAGAGAATACGATCTTTGAATATTTTTTTTCTATAACAATTTAAAGGAAAAAAAATTTCAACTAAACTACAAACTCTTCTTAAATCATTAAATATAAATTTCAACAAAAATCATTCAGAAAAATTGTTTATTTCACTGCATTGTGTAGTTTTACTATTTGTTTCACTTAATTGCAACAATGACTTGAAAAATGAAATTATAAATCTATTTCAAAAAGCCTTCAGTTGCTGTGGAAGATAAATAGGCGAGTTTGAGAGTTATATAAAAAATGAAAATAAATTAATAAATTACACAAGCCATTAAAAATAAATTGGTTTGACTTTTAAGTGTGAAAAACTAGGTTTATAAACAACGTTTCAAGAAGACATTACTTTTTTTTCAAAAAGTTAATGTTATAATTTCGAAAAATTAATATATTTTTAATTTAAACTTTATTAAGTAAAGTTATAATACTATATTGAAAAACCATTTGAAAAGATAGTAAAAAAATTATATTTATTTTTATGGTCGAAAGTTAAAGAAGGAAAAACAATGACATTTGAATACTTTAGTTCAAAACTTTAGTTTTCACGCGAGCAAAGGTTTAAAGCCAAAACAAAACTAAAAAACTAAAAACCTTTTAAAACCTTAAAGTCATACGACTGTACTTTACTGGCAGAAAAAGTTGCTTATTCAAAGTTCGTTCTATATTTTTATGTCATAAATAGTCATGGTTTTAAATAATTTGGAAGTTATGAAAGAAAACTTCAATATAAAGTTTTAAATAATATGCAAATTTTTAAAGTCGAAAACAAAGTTAAATAGTAAAAAAATAGATGAAAAGAAATGGAGTAAAATAAAACAAAAACAAAATTAGGTGAAATGAAAAATTGAAAATGTGGAAAGTGAGTGAAAAGAGAAAGATTTCAACTGGGTGGAGTGGGAAACGTGAATTCTATGGTTAGCTTTTTACAAAATCTACGTCATAAACAAAATGAAAATCACGATAAAACATCTTTTGAACGTTTTGTTGGGTAGAATAAAGTAAAAAACTCTATTGGATATGCAAATAACCGAGCAGATGTTTGGTATAAGAGATATAAATTTAAAAACATTTTTTGTCAATGTAAAAGAAAAAAGATAAAAAAGTTATTTTATACGAAATAAATAGTTTATAAATATAAAGTAGGAACAACACGACATTTATTAACTTTTAAATAATTAATTAATTTGTGAATACTAATTTAATTTAAAGTTTTGTAAAACTGTAAAAAATAAAAATTCCAAACCAAAAATAGTTTAGATTTTTTAGATTTAACTGGAAATAAAATTTATGGAAGTTTTAGAAGTAAAGATTTTTCATATGAGAAACTTAAATTATTTTTGACTTTTGAAAAAAATATTTTTTCCCTAAGAATTATGTATGAAGTTTTGTTTACTTTACAAATATTTTTTTAAAGTCATAGAAGATGAAAAGACGTTTCAAGTTTGAAGTTTAAATAATTTAAAAAAACTGTTTCCATGCTGTTGAAACTTTAAAACCATTTTTAAATTGATTTTCACAACGTGGTACTAGTGATGGGGGTGTTGTGAATAGAAAATTGGTGGTGTAGATTAAAATTTTTAAAAAAAATTAAATTTAAATTATTTAAAGTAAAAATGTTCAATTTTGTTAAATTTGTATCATCAAAAGAAAAACTTTCATTATTTAGGCGCCTCTATTCTTTGAATTACTTGTAAAACAAGCCGATAAATCTCGATATAAAGATAAGGGAATAAACGAAGCAAAAGCTTTATGACTCTATTGAAACAATCTATTTTGCCTTTTATTAACATATATTCTTTATAATTTCTTTTTGAGTTGCTAATAGCGTCATTAATGAAAGTGAATGCAAAATCTTAATAAACATAAATAGTGCTTGTTCACGCTTCATCTTTTTTATAGTGTGGTTTGTATTTTTATATGTGATATTTTTTACGTTATTGTATATAAAACATTCTTTAGTGTATTTTTGTTGGTATTATTATTTTTATTTTATTTTTTATAGACGAAAACTTTTTGCCTTTGTTTTCTCAATCCATACTTTCATTGTAGTTTCAGAGTTTTTTTCATGAAATTTCCATAAATGGAATCTCTATGTGTGTTGACAATTGGCATACATTTGAATTATTGTCAAAATTCCACTATTTGAAACAAATTATTGAAGTTTTTTAATAATTAATTTTAAAGTATTTTTCAATAAAAAAATTATAAAAACAAATTGAATAAATAAAATGTAGAAAAAACTAAAACATCGATTATATTCATTGGTTACAATTCCAGGTCGGCATCGGTTGAACGACATAAACAACAAAAACGATTATGAAAGCGATGAAAAAAACAGTAGCCACAAAATTGAGAACAACAACATGAAAGAAATCATAAACTGCAATATTAACCACGCTAAAAATAAAAATTCCGCCGTGAAGATTAGAGAAGTTTTGCCACACAAAAGCCAAAATTATGATGAAAAAGACAAGGATGTTGAGTTTGGACATCCATCATTTCAGCCTCAACAAACTCCCTTAACTTCAAACCACAACAGCAACAACAACAACCACAACAACAACATCAACAACAACCACAACAGCAACAAAAACAACAGTGAAAATTCCAACTACTACATTCACAATCCATTCTCTGGCGATAACTACAAAATCAACAGTGACTTTAGCAAAATCAACGACCACAAAACTTTCCATGCTCCCAATCCCAACGATGACAGAATTGACGACTACTACAACAATCTAAACAACTATAACAACCCCAACAACAATCTTGAAAACTACAAAAACCCCAACAACATCAACCTCAACAACAACAACTACAACAACTTCATCAACAACTACAACAACAACAACACAGAACTTGAAGAATATTGTGAGGCTGAGTCGTTTAATCCATCGTGTCCCGAGCATAAAGTCATCCTCATCACTCAGGCATTCTATGGCCGGATGAGGGTTAACAGGTTTGTGCTTCGTGAAGTAAAGTAAAGGGTTTGGGACGAAAAATAGAAAATGAACGGAATTTAAATTGAAATAAGTTATTTATGGATTCGAACTTAGATCCCATTTGTTATTTTGAAGCTGTGTTGAAGTATTTGAAAATGTTAGAACAGATGTTTAGAGTTGACTGGCTTTAATCTTAGCAGAAACTAGTTTTGCATTAATTTTGATCGCTTCAGTCGTCTTTTAAACTTTACTTTTTTACTTTTTATTTGGTAATCCATTTATATATGTGTTTTTTCTTTTTTCAATTTTTATTTTTTTGTTATTAGATTTTGTTTATTCTTTTTATTGTCTTCACACATATTGTTGTTTCTAATCAAAATAATGCTTTCATTTTCCATTATTTCATCTGACAATTATTGTCTTGAATTACCAATGATAAATGCCCATCCATATAACAGTCCATCCTGCTTTTTATTCAACAATGATTTGTTATTATTTTATTGATATTTTTTGAACAGAAGAATGTATCTAATTTTTAAATATATTGTCTGCTGAATGATGGTGGTGGAACAAAAACAGCATAGGCTAATGCGTGGAAATGAAGAGCTAGATGGTGATGATAAAAAAAGATAAAGGCAAGAACGATGAAATACAGAAATGGAAGTGAATATAAAGAGTTTAAAAAATAGAAAAAATGTGTCAAGAAAGAAAAACTAATCAATAGGGTTTGGAACAGTAAAATTAAAAAAACAACTTTAAAGTGTAAGAATTAAAAAAATTAAATTACATTTTATCCACAATCTCTAAAATTATTATTTTATAACATATTCAACAAATTTACAATTGAAAAAATTTAAAGTGGCTAAAAAAAATGAGTAGTTCAAACGGCTCCCAAGTTGTAATTTTTTAGCTCAACCCTATTTTTAGAATGTTACATTTTTTAAACACTGTTTTACTCTGAAAAAGCAAAATCAAAATGTCTAGTTTTCAATAGAATTTATACTATAAAAGGAAAGATAAAAAGATAATTTATAGGAGCTATAAACAATGCGAATAGCCCTGAAACGATGAATATGATGTAAGAGTTTGTTATAATAAACTTTAAATAAAATACATAAAAAGTATTTATGAAAAATCATTTGTACTTGAATGAATGAAATCATTTGTAAATTAATGTAAAAATATACTTTAAAATTAATAAAAAATTAAACAAAAAGAATAAATAAAAATGATTCGATAAATAAAAGACAGCCGCGATAAAACAATAAATGTTGTTTCAATTCCAGAAGGAATCTCCGAGCAATTCAAAGTCATTCATTACTAGTCTGAGTGACACTTCACATCTTTGTCTGTGTGGATGTGTGTGTGTTTGTGTGTGTGTGTGTGTGTGTGTGTGTGTGTGTGTGTGTGTGTGTGTGTGTGTGTGTGTGTGTGTGTGTGTGTGTGTGTGTGTGTGTGTGTGTGTGTGTGTGTGTGTGTGTGTGTGTGTGTGTGTGTGTGTGTGTGTGTGTGTGTGTGTGTTTGTGTGTGTGTGTGTGTGTGTGTGTGTGTGTGTGTGTGTGTGTGTGTGTGTGTGTGTGTGTGTGTGTGTGTGTGTGTGTGTGTGTGTGTGTGTGTGTGTGCTATCGTGTGCTTGTGTGTGTATGTGCGTTCATTTTGGTGAATGTAATAGTACGTTTTTTCTTCAATATATATACTAAAAAAACGTAATTTTAAACTTTTCTGCGATGGAATTAAAAGATTTCAAAACGTATCTTCTTCTGAATTCATAATAAGCTACATACATGAAATTAATTATTCAATTCATTTTGCATTTCTGTATTTCAATTTTCTACTTCTATTTTACAATTTTTCTTTTTTTCATTTTTTAAAATCTATTCGAATATTTTTCTTATCTTCGTAACACTTTTTGATGAATTCTAGAAAGTCCTTACGACTCTTTCATCTCCTTGGGTTCTACTTTTTCCAAAACAAAAAAATTCTCGAGGAATTACGAGTACTGGTGGCGACAAATCTAGAATCCATAAAACTGTTTTATTAAGTTTTATACGTTTATTTTTTGATAAAATAGCGTGGAAAAACAATATTCGTTTGAATTGCATTAATTGCTTCCAGCATCTTGGACTTTCCTTAGTAATTGTTGCTTTACTGGCATTGCAAACACCTTTTTTACGATGTCTGTTTGTTTAAAAAAAAAATATATATATATCTTTCAACACAACTCTATTATGCTTAGGAATAACCGTTAATTTTGTTTCAGTTTTTCATTATCGCTCGTCCATAAAAGACAAGTAGGAATCTTTTGGTTTTGTCTTTTCAAATCGGAATTTTGATCATCTGCTCAACAAAGCGGCCTCCAAGGCATCTTTTCTTTATCGAAACATTTTTGGATTGTTTGATTTTTATATTTCTATTTTGCCTATTTTGGGAACCAATTCAGTTTTAACAAAATATTTTTTTTCATATACTTTTATATTTTGTTGCATCATTCATATTTATGAATTTTTTTGAAAATGTATAAGTTTTATTTTTATTTCTTTGCATGTTTCAAAATTCTTTTTCAAGTATTGTATTAAAAATTCAAAAACATATGTTATTCTAAACTTTTTCAAAAATTATTTTTTGTTTAAAATAATTTTTTCAAGTCATGTCAATTTTTAACTTGATTTTTTATTTTTCTCATTTTCATCCATTTTGCCACTTTTTTTATTCTTCCAGTCTTCTCATTTTGTTTTCCAGCCTTCTCAAGCTTCGAAGTGCATGCTTGTTTGCAGAGACTTTCCGCAAGCAATTACATTCACGCCCATCCATTGTCTCTCTAATTATTGTTTTATATTTATTCATTTAACTCGGAAAAAAATTAAATAAAAAACAAATTTTGTCAATAATTTTAAAAATTAAACTATTTCACTATTTGAACAAATAAAAAAATAATTTTCTACAATTTATCGTGATTATTAAATTAATATATAACTAATTTATTTTATTTAACAAATATATTCATTTAATTCACTTAACCTTTTATAATCAACTTCTCATCTCCAGTTCAATCATTGTTTTCACCTAACTCATTACACCCTCCGTTCCATCTCCACTACTTTTCAAATACCCATCCTTCACCCATCCTTCACCCATCCTTCACCCATCCTTCACCCATCCTTCACCCATCCTTCACCCATCCTTCACCCATCCTTCACTCATCCTTCACCCATCCTTCACCCATCCTTCACCCATCCTTCACCCATCCTTCACCCATCCTTCACCCATCCTTCACCCATCCTTCACCCATCCTTCACCCATCCTTCACCCATCCTTCCCCAATCGATCTCACTCAAAGTTTGCTAGTAACCTCTGCAATCTCAGATGCATCAAGCAGGACTTTGGTCACGTGGGATGCGGCAGTGACGTCAGAGAGATGGCTGATTTCAAGTGCTCCGGCAAAAGGTTGTAGGATTTTTATTAATCTAAAATTTTTGTAGTTAAGCTTTTCATCTTTAAAAAAATTAGTTTTTAAAATTAACAATATTCTTTTTTTTGGCTTCAACTATCTATCCTTGAGCATTTTATTAGCAGTTTTAAAAAGTTTCAATTAAAAGTCGCATTTTTATTCAAAAAAATCTAGGAGCTCACAATGTAAGCACCTATTCAATCACAGCTTTGTTTAATGAAAACAAATTTGAAATTACTTTTTGAAACAAATTCTTCTGAATATATTGGCGCTATCAATTTTACTTTTGAGAGTTTAAGGAAAACACAAAACTTATATATATTTATATTTATTCAGTCTATAAAAAAAAATTTAAATTCAAAAATATTGTTTATAAAAAGGTTTTCAGGAATTTTTTTTTAGCATATGCTATAAATCAATTTTTAGTTATTTTTTAAAGTATTTTTCGAAATTTATAGATTGCATTCCAGCTTTCAACTAGTTTTTTTTATCAATATGGAGTTGATTGATGTCACAAATCAAACTTCTGACTAAAATGTAAAACTTAAAAACATTATTGACAAATACAAATGTTTATAATTATATTTCTGTTTTAAAATTTTCAAAATTGAAATCTGAACTATTTTTATATGTTTTAAAAGTTTTATTTTTTTCCAATTATACAATTTTGAATACAGTAAATTCACATAAAAACATTTTCATAAGCTTCTTTATGTTCTACTCTTCATTCATCTTTTTTATAACTCTTTCCACTACTCGATCACTTTTCCATCTTCCAAACTGTTTTTCATTTGACTTATTCACGCATTTTTCTTTCGGAGTGATGATCCAATTTCCACGAATTCATTTTTTTTAAACTTTCATTAGTGAACTTAAAATTTATTTTTAATTTTCAAATGCCATTTTCTTTATTTAGTTTTTAAATTATTTTTAAAAATTTTCTTAATATGCACCAACTAAGCCTTTGTCTTTTCCATTCTTCACTCAGGTTATTATCAACTTAATCTTCACGAACCCGTCCTCTGTTTCTTCTTTTTCTAGTTTTTTCTCAATCTTTTATCCTGAATCATTTTTTAGTTAAACTGTTTTTTTATCGATTTCTTCAATACCCCTTAACTTAAGTTTTAAATTATCATAAACCTTCTTCACCGCTTAAACGTTTCTATCAATTTAAATAAACCTTCGATTCATCCAACCCGCTTAATTAATTCACTGAACAAATAAAATTAATGAATCCAACCCATCCAATTAATTAATCCAACCCATCCAAGTAATGAATCTAACCCATCGAATTAATTAATCCAACCCATCCAATCAATTCATCCTACCCATCCAATTAATTAATCCAACCCATCCAATTAATTAACCAACCCATCCAATCAATTCATCCAACCCACCCTCTTCCATCTCAGAAGGTGCTACGTCAACATTCCGGACGCCATGTTTAGTCTCACCTCCAACTGCCCTCACGACCTCAAACCATACTTCGCTGTCTCCTACGAATGCATCAAAGGTGGGTCGTGAATGTTTGGCTGGATGGTTGAACGAATGAATGGCTGGGCGAATGGCTGGGTGAATGGCTGGGTGAATGGCTGGGTGAATGGCTGGATGAATGGCTGAATGAAAGAGAACGTGAGTAAATGAATGCGTGAATGGCTAATCTAATGGATGCGTGAATAGCTGAATGAATAGCTGAATAAATGGTGAAATAAATCAATAGATGAATGCAATATAATTTTTGAAGTTTGTTTTGATAACTTTGTACATGGAAAAGTTATAATGCGTGATGGAATGCATAAATTAAATAATGAACACATGGGTGGATGAATGTATGAATGCTTAAATGAATTATTAGATTAAGAAACAGTGCTAATCAAAAAGAATGGAAGGATTGGTGAATGAAAATCTATGAATGAGATGAACTATGGTGGAAAAATAAAGATGAAAAAAGATCAGACGAATATAATATTAGAAAGAATTTTAATTTGTTAAAAATTTATTTTTCTGTACTAAAGAAAGTGAAAACTAATGACACGCTTTGAAGGAGAACTTTAGTTATTGAATCTGAAATCTAAATCTTGAATTCTTTCTTTTAAAAGCATATATTTTAAAGTTTATATGTTCATATTTACAAAAATGAAAATAAATTATTCAATTAACTATTTTATTATTATTCTTTTGTATTCTAATTTTTTTATATTTTGACTAACTAATTTTTTTATCATATCTCTTTTTTTTAAATGAAAATAAAATAAAATCTTATTGAAAAGCTGTTTTCAAACTTTTTGTTTTTGCAGTTCATAAAATAGAAAACAAGTCTTTTAAAGAACAAGAATTTGTTTTCGATGAAGAAAAAAGCGAAAATATTGACGATAAAAAAAGGAATATCGATAAGAAAAACAAAATACTTTTGATACAAAATAATTTTAAAACAAAAGAAAAAGAAAAAATACATAATAAAAATGACAGCAATATTCGAATAGATAAAGTTACTACTTATTTCACTTCTAGCCTTTATTTTTCAGGGAAAAATCTTTTTAAAAATAAATGTGCACGGAAAATCAAAGAAAAAAATATATATAAAAATATGTTCAAAAAACATAAAAAACACATTAAATATAAAATTTTGACAGATAGCTATGACTATCATAGAAAAATGGGGGAAAACATTGAAAGGAATAAAAAAAATAGTAAAGAAAAAATGATTATTCAAAGTATTGGCGAAAACGAAAAAAAGATGGGTAGTTACAAAAGTGAAGAAAATAAAGTCTGGACTATAAATGAAAAAGATTCTGAGAGTTACAATAAAAACAAAAACAAAACTGAAACTATGAAAAATGTACACATAATGAACTCTAATAATAATGATAACAATAATAATAATAATAAAATATCAAACTCGAAAAACCGCTTTAAAAAAAGTATCGTAAAAAAAAACAAAAACTTTCATAAAGATGAATTCCAAAACAACAAACTGAATAAAAACGTTAAAAACAAAAACTCGAAAAAGAAAAAAACAAAAAACAAAATAATATTGAAGGCGGAAGAAGGTCAGGTAATGATGCTGACATTTCGGAGTATAGACTCTTTGGTAACCAAGCAACGCTTTTCAAATTCAGGCACTATTGCCATCACCAAGAGACACGCTGCTGATGATGATGACGATTTTGGTGGAGGTGATGATGATTATAAAGAAGGTAGAGATGATGATGATGAGAGGATTAATGATATTGATAATGATGATAGATGTAGTGGAGTAAATGGTGGTGATGTTGATGATGATGGTTGTAGTAGTAATAGCGATGAGGAAAATGAAGTTGTTGAAGGAGATAGTGATGGTGATGGCCTTGGAGAAGGGATTCTTCCTGATAATGGCAAAGATATTCTTGAGAGTGGAGATGAAAGGATAGATAATGAGGCTGAAAAAGGCTTGGAGCTCATTGCTGCGTCTGCGAGGCGTAACAAAAGCCTCGAGTCCAGAGGCAGTCGGAGCAGGCTTGAGAACGACGAGGATGATGAAACACGCAATTCGAGTAGTTTAGGAACTGAAAAATACAAGTTTGAAATTTTTTTCAATAAAAACACAATTAAAAACATCGTTAATCTCAACAAAAGTAATAAAAACAATGAGAAAGAAAACGACTCAGACTATTTTGGAATTGTTGAAACGATAGACAAAATGTCTCATCTGAAACAATTGAAAGAATCAAGAAAACCTGCTCAAATATTTAACGACCGCAAAATTGACGGCATAACTCTATCAGAATTTATTCAAAAAAATAGAATTAAAAATATGTATAATGGTAATTTTTCCCATTTCAAATATTTTCATCCCAATTATCCCGAGAATAGTAAGACCATCACTAGTTCCTCTTTGTCTTCCAAGCCATTAACTTGCTCTCTGACTCCATCTTTAATTTCAAAAAAGCAAAAAATCCTCGTGGAAGCGGAACAAAATTTTTCAGAAAAAAAAATTAATTTGACTAATCATTCTAATGTTTTCCCGTATTTTTTAAAGTTTTTTTCTAACAATAAAAGCAAAATAACTATTCCACTTTCTTCTTCATCAAAGCATTTTTCTACTCATCCATCCGTGCTTCAGTCTTTCTCTACATTCCTTCCTTCATCATTTTACAATTCAGCGCATGTTTCTTCTTCATCACTCCATTCCAAAGCCCATCCATCACTCCATTCATCAATTTCTACATCCATTCAGTCATCCACTCATCCATCACTCCATTCCCCTATCCATACACTAGTCCCTCTGGTAATCCATTCATTTCTTCATTCATCAACCCATCCATTCAGTCATCCATCAATCACATCTAATTGTTTTTTCACTAAAGTCTCCAAAACAAAAAAAAGTACTACTACTACTCATTCTACAACTAATAATATTACCACTAATAATATTACCACTGCTAATACTACTACTACTATTACTACTACTACTACTATTAGTTCTATTTATACTACTTACACTAGTAGTACTACCAAACCTTTTTTGGAAAAAGTAATTTTGAAAAAAAGATCAATACAAACGAAGTTAAAAGGGAATAAAATGTCATTGGTAACTGATGCAATTGCTCGGAGTTTATTGAATGATAAGTTAAATCTTCATAAAAATGTTTCTGCCTTTTTGTCAATAAGCTCTGAAAAAATACTGTCACTTTTGAAGGTAAATACTTCAAAAACAGCTTTTAAGATTTCTAAAAAAACAAATAATCCTTATAAGATAAGACCAGCCACAGCCACACTTGAAATATTACCAACAAATGCAAAAAATATAAAAATATTAACAGCTGAAAAATCAACAGTAACAGTTGGAAATGCAACAAAAAAAGCTTCTATTACTCAGGTTAAAAAGATTCAACCTATGTTTTTATTCACCAAACATAACATTTTAATTGACAAAAACACTTCAGAAACTAATGGCAATAAGAGCATCAGTATTAATAATAAAACCTTCACTTCTGATTATAGTAGTAATACTTCTAATACTACTTGCACTATTGGTACTATATCTACTACTTCTATTTATGTTAATTCTACTACCACTGCTCCTATCATTCCTTTTACCAGTAATAATACTACTACAACTACTACTATTACTACTACTGTTATTAATACTTTTAATACTGATCTTTATAATACTAATACTAATGTTCACTTTTTATACTTGAGAAACATTATAGAAAACCAAACATTTACAAATCCATTCCTTTACCTTTCTCCAGCGACACCCTACAATTTTAAATACATCCATCCAAACATCGAGAATTTTAGCTGTGCTACTAGCATCTGTAAACTTGAAGTACGAAAAATAAAATCAAACTTGAAAGTTGGAAATAAAAAAAAGAATACAGTTTCCAATAAAACTAGAAATTTTGAACAATTGATGAATTTGATCAAAACTAAGGGCAAGAATTTACAAAAATTCATTAACAAAATTTCTATATTTTTTTCTAATTATACGCAAAATAGAAATAAAAATCTTAAAAATAAAAATTTCATAACCGAGTCTGATTTCAAGATAAAAACAATAAATTATGAAAAAAGCCAATATAAAGGAAGTAAAGGAGATGATGAGAGCAAAAGTAATGGGACTTTTCATGAGGGTAGTAATACTTCAGCTGCTAATGAGGTTAAAGGGGGTGGAGGTGACAGCTTGACGCATTTATTGAAAAAACGTGCCAAGACCAAAAATGACCGAAACGCGAATAGTTTTTCTGATGAATCTGAGCTTGAAAAATTATTATTATCACAACAGTCAAAACAAATAAAAAAGGCTTACCGACGAACCCTTCAACTATTAGGCCAACAACCAAAGCATCAAAAACTACATTTCTATCAGAGAAATCAACAAAACAAGTATACAGTTAGTGTAAACCCTTCCCCGATGTTTGTAGTAAACCAAAAACTAAATAAACACCGACAACAACAACCACAGCAACAACACCAACAACAACATCACCACGCTGAAAGTATGTTCATTAAACTTCGAGCAAATAGCCATCAGTCAAACCCGGAAAAACACGCCCAACAACATGTTCAACAACAACAACAACAAGCCCAAAATCAAGAAAAGAAACAACAATTTGACCAACAGGAAAAGCGGATTAGAAAGCATGTCGTACAAGTGCACAAGCAACAACTCAAAAGCAATAAAGCAGGGCGCAACGTTGTTTTCGCCAAGCAAAACCTACAAAAATACCAAACACGACATCAGCGACAACAAGAGCAGCAACAAAAAAACCCATTGAAACAGCAAAACGACTTCAAGAAGGCCGTTCATAATCTGCTGACAAAAAGACGACTTATGAAAGAACTGCTGCTTCGAAAGTTGAAACAGTTTCCAATTTATTCTTCCCAGCTCCAAATACACGAAAAAGGACAATCGAAACAACTGCAACAAACAAATCAGCCTCAACTAATACTTCAACAAAACCCTTTACTACTCTCACAACAGCACCACAAACAACAACCAATCAAACAACCAAACAAGCGTCTTTTTGTTAGAAATCCAAACTTCAATTTCAATCACATAAAACCAAAAACAACTTCTCACCACGACAGCATTCTGAACAACAACTCCAACTCCAACATCAACAAAAACCATTGGAAATATATCTTGGATATTTCTAAAATTAAAGTGAGTTCCCATTTTAAATTGAAAAAAAGTAAAAAAAATCCATTTATTTAAATATCTGAAAAACGTAAGCAATTAGTTCAAAAAATTGAATTTTTTAAAGCTGTTTAAACAAGAAACTTTTTCCGTCATTATTTTTTCATAATTACTTATAGTCAGTCTCATGTATTTTGTTTTTTCTTAAAAAAATATTTATTTCAGTGTTAAATTTAAATTGATAGAAATAATTTTTTCCTATTATTCTTTATACTTCTTCACTTTCTCTAAGTTTGATTCAAATAGCTCATCGTAACATATTTGGAAAACAAACTTTTGAAAGTTTCTAAAATGAAGAGAATATAAAAATATACAATGTTTCCTATTTTTCGTCTTAAATAGTTCAATGATTTTATCTACTACAGCTACATTTTGTTAAAATAAAAAATAGTTTTATTTACTACCTCTTAAAAGAATAAATTTTAACTTTTTTAAATTTCACTATCTGTCTATTGATCTAATGTATACACATGTAGTTCTACCTATAACTAATCATTTATCTCAAAACCCATCTAACGCCCTTTACCACCCATTCATCAACCTACCATCCAATCCCCCATCTACCACAATTCTATCCAACTAACCTTCTTATACATGAGCTTGCAAATTTAAATTTATTCTGTCCTTCATAGTCCAACATAATAAAAAATATAAGTTAATTTTTACACGTTCATACACACAAAAACACGCTTCCAATTGATTCGATTTTATAATTCTATCCGATTGAAAAGTCATTAATAATTTTATACATTAAAAATGAATGTTTTGTTACACTAAAATTTAAAAAAATCCAAACCCATTATTTTCTCTCAACTAATTAATTAAATTATATTTTCTTCTTTTGCAGATATTTGAAAAATCCATAAAATACAATATAAAACATAGTATAACTTATAACTTCAATAAAAAAACAAAAATTAAAGAAAATCACAATGAAGTTAATTCAGATCAAAAAATAAATTCGACTCACGAAAAAAAAATCCTAAACGCTCAAGAGAAAAATAATTTGAATTTAATGAAAAACTTTAAAAACCAAAACAACACAAATCTTTTCATTGCAAAGAAGTACAGCCATGGAAGCGGTCTCCATGACGGAGTTGATGATAATATAAATAACGAAATTCATAATCGAGTCATTGGAAAAGTTTATGCCTCGAAAAGACAGGGCAATAATGCTGTTGAATATGGCGGTGGTGGTGATGATGATTTTGGTGATGATGATGATGAGGATGATGATGATGATGATGATGATGATGATGATGATGATGTAAATGAATATTCTGAAAAAATTGATATAGCGCAACTGGTGGGACTGCATCAATCAGTCATTTACATATCGAAGTCGAATTACATGGAATTAATTTTTTATCATGATGATGATGAAGATGATGATGATGATGATGATGATGACGAAGAAGATGATGATTTTAATCAAGATGAATGTGATGTTAATGGTAATGATTATAGTGATAATGGTGATGAGGATGAGGGTGATGATGATCATGCTGAAAACATTGAGGGTAATGATGATGATTACGATTACGATGAGGCTTTTAATTATGATTTGGAATGTTATGACGTTGTGAACGACGAGGGAAAAGGATTGAATAATAACAATAATAATAATAATAATAATAATAATAATAATAATAATAATAATAATAATAATAATAATAATAATAATAATAATAATAATAATAATAATAATAATAATAATAATAATAATAATAATAATAATAAAAGCCATAGTAATAGTAATCGTGAAATAAAAAAACGTTTTAATATAAATAAAAGTGGTTATGAGATCGAAAAAGACATTATTCCGAATGATAAAATCAATAAGAGGCATAAAAATAAAAAAACGAATCGAAAAATTAGCAAACAAGCACTTTGCGAGTATTTCAGAAATAATTACAAAAATGCGAATAAAAATCAGTTAAATCATAACAAGAATAATAATATATATAAAAACGACAAAGAATTAAATTTTATTAACAAAAATGAAATCATTAATATAAACACTGGAAATAATATCAGAAAACAATTTGATCGTATAAAAAACAATGAAAAATCGGAAAATAAAAACAATAGAACACAGCAAGGCTATCGCCTTCGCTTCCTTATCAAAGTCGAAGGTGAGTCAAGCTTTGATTTGTTGAGAAGTTTTTCTTTCTTATGAAGTAGATGGAAAAGTGGAAGAAATTGGTTTCACTTGAATGAATTGGTTGGTGGAGTGTTGGATGTGAAAGTGGCTAGATTGCATTTGGGCTTGGAAGGATAGTGGTGAGCGGATGTAAGATAGACGATATGTAAGATTGAATGAATAGATTTTTTTTAATTGGATAAAAGATGAATATGGATAAATGACGGGAGTTTAAGTGAGTACCTATTACTGAGACATCGGAATTGGTGGATAAAGGACTGAAGCCAAAAAGATAATAGATTGGCGACTGTCGATCAATCAAACAAGACAATTAGGCATGTTCATCTTCTCAGTGCTGCAAAGTGCCTTCGATTAACTAGCTTGAAGTTGAGTGTATTTGTTCCAATGGAGCATTGTTCCATCAATATCTGCCTGTTCGCATATCTTCAAGATATTTTCGATCCTATTAATTCGCTGAATCTGCCAGTGCAATGCAAGAATACAAAAACTTGTTTCTCCTCACGGATGATGGTTGTGAATTTAAAAAAAAGTTTTGAAAAAGAATCATCAAACATGGGAAGCCCTATTGAAAAAAGAATCGTTTGAATGTTCGTAGAAGCTTGCGAATCGCTTTGTCTGACACCAAGCCTCGCACTGACTTGTTTGTTAGCAATTCCAAACAAACTCATCGTCTCATTAACAATGATTGTTGCTGCATTTACTAGTTTTGGTGTTAGTGGTTCGTAGAAATGATAAAAAAAGTGACGAGTGATTCCTAGTTTTGGAAAGTTCAAGACCATTAATAAAAAGAAAACATACACAAAATGTATAAATAATTATTATGTCGAGAAGAAGAAAAGTATTTGAACGCCAAACGTGATTAAAGAACACAGGCCTCAAGAAAAGGTACTAAGGCATAAAAACAAATTGATAGATGGGTGAGTCGAAATTGACTGATGGAGCAAAAACAAAAAGAACCAACTGGAAAAACTAAAGGAAGGGTTGATGGCTGAGTGGAATACTTAGAAAACATCACTAAAAGCAGAAAACCGAAAGGAAAGTAAGTGATGGATGGATAGGAATGAGGGAACGACAAATGAGGAGAAGAAAGAAGATGGAGAGTTGAAGATGACAGAAGGGAAGAATAGATGAAGGAGAAGATTGATGGGGGATGCATAATTGACGAAATCCTCTGCGAAGATGTTGTACAAATAAAGGCATTGATAAATAAAGCACTCAGGTATTAGAATCTGTCTTTGTATTAGTTGTACTAGTGGTGGTAGTAGTAGTAGTGGTAGTAGTAAAAAAAAGAAGTAGTAGTAGTAGTGGTAGTAGTGAAAAAAAAGTAGCAGTAGTGGTGGTGGTAGTATTAGTAGTAATAATAATAATTATTATAATAGTAGTAGTGGTGGTGGTTGTTATTGTATTAGTTGAAGTAGTCGGAGCAAAGGAAATAGCAAAGATGTCTTCTTTGATCAGTCACTCGAAGAAGGCACTCAGTCAGCGTTTCTAAAATATTCCCGACCCTCCTTTTATCATGCTTTTCAATAGTTATCTCATTTTTTTCATAAACCTTTTTTCTCTAAATAGGGAAAAACGGAAATTTGCATTAGATTAAGGTATGAAAAACAATTTTGTTTTTTTTAAGTTTTTCTTTTTCTTCGATAATTATTCATTTTTTATTGTCGCATTATTTTTATCTCTCTTTTACATTCCGTCACAGTTGATATTTTCAAGGGAGCCGCATTGAAACATCTTCATAGATCAGCTTCAGAAAAAAATAATATACTATTTATGATTAAACCTTCTTCAAAAACCTCATTTGCATCAAATATATTTTTATTGAAATAATAATTGCAGTTAAAAATACTTAAGTATAAACAATTCGGATTATTTTAAAATTAAAAGAATTGTAAGAATATTTGGTCAAATAGTAAAGTTCAAAACTATAAAAAAATTTTTTAAGAAAATTAAACAATTAATAAATGAAATAAAACTTTTAAAATGTTTCAAATCTTTATAAATGCTCAGGCAGACTAAAGCGAAAACCGTAAAAAGCTGAACAGTGATGATGAGTGATGTTCCAATGAGAATACAGAAACTGACATTTCTACTATTTTATTTATTTTTTTCCCTATATTCAAAAATATAAATATAAATTTACACTTTTTTCCAAAATTCAAAAAATTAGTTAATCTTAACATTATTTATTTAGTAGTATTTTCTTTCACAATTCCAAGTTTAAAAAATATTTTTTCAAAGTATTTAATGAATAATATTAAAAATTAAGTTTGTAACAATAATTTATTGTTTTTCAGATCATGATATGAAACCATTTAATTTTGCAACCTTTTAATTTGTACAAATTCAGATCAAGTATTTTCGAAAGATCTGTTAACACGTTTTTGCATTCTTTTTTCCCTTCAAGACATTGTCTCAGAAACTTTAACTTCTGTTTGGTGAAGTTTTCTTTGATTGACAACTTGAATTCTTTTTTCAATTATGTTTTTTCCATTTGAATTTTTCACATTTTCTTGTTACCATTTTCTAAAAAACTCACTGAATTGAATTACGCTTTATTTCAGTTTAAAATTTGAATTATTTCAATATCTTTATTCTTACCTATTATAATTATTCAAACCTTTCCATTTCAACTTAACTCACCACAACTACACCAGCGTCCACCCAGACCATCCCATTCTTTTTTTATTTTTCAATCTTCATCCTCGAACGAGTCTTCCATCCCTGATAAGACCCCTTTCAAAGCAACTAATCTAGCGTCACAAAATGTCCCCGTTCTGGTCTTTTCCCCATAATTGACATCATCATTCTCTTCTACAATCTTTTTTTCCTACTTTTTCACAACTATGTTTTTATGAATAACTTTTTTAGGTTTTTTTAAACTAAATTTTTTATTTTCGTTTTTGTTTTTCATATTTATTTTATTATTTTTTCTGTCTTGTCTGGAGTTTAAAAAAATCTGTTCAACTGTTTATTGTTCTGCTTTTCAAAATTAAAAATCCGAAAATTGTTTCTTTAAAATACCTGTAATTGCATCACTTTCATAATAATTGCTCACCAGATTATAATTATTTGATGCGTATTATTTATTTTAAAACTTTAAAATGATTTATGTGTTTGTAAATTTATCTATTTAATTTTCGTATTCACCATCAGACCACCAACAAACGCAATATTTTCAACTCTATCACAACAACTTCTCCACTAACCATCATACCTCGAACACCACAACAGTCCTAAACTGCTCTAACAGCATCAACATCACTAATGGATGGACAGAGAGAAAGGATGATCAACTTTTTGTTTACTGCAACATATCCTCTTCAACATCATCAACATCATCACCCTCATCATCATCATCATCATCACCATCATCATCATCAACACCTCCCTTCTTCATCCTCACTTGCGTTGGAAACAGGTGGCATGGGTCCCGTTTGGAATGCCTCCGTAATGTCCGTAAGTGCATCTTAAGTCCGTTCATCACCAATAATTTATTTTTTAAAGATTTAATTTAATTTAAATAAATTCATTTTTCAAAAGACTAGGCTTTATGCTAATAATTATATTACAAAGAATT
Organism: Piscicola geometra; assembly: GCA_943735955.1. Classification (NCBI taxonomy): domain Eukaryota; kingdom Metazoa; phylum Annelida; class Clitellata; order Hirudinida; family Piscicolidae; genus Piscicola; species Piscicola geometra. The sequence continues at coordinate 7,194,015 of OX030964.1, forward strand.
TGTTACTGCTAGCTCTAACCTTTTCTGGCAAACAAATCTATGTTGCTTTTCAAAAAGCAAAGTTATTTACATTTATATAAATTCTTATCTTATATCAGAACTCTTAATATTTACGTTTAAATACTTTTCAATCTAGCAAAGCATTGCGTTTTTGAAGAATTAGATTTTCTCTTGCAATCAGTCATTTGTGGATGAACTATTTATAACTCCTCCGAGCTGTTCATCTTATAGATAATTGATTTTTTCCCGTTTTCGATTTGATAATTTTTTTTATTTATGTTATATTTCTTTAGTATATCTATTATTTTCTATGACTGATCCAATCTCAAATTTAATACTTAAATTGCAATAAAAACAATTTATTTTAAAAACAATATTTAAAAATAATAATCTAAACTAAAAATAATTTTCCCCAAATATAAATTTATAAATTTCAAAACCAAAAAACAAAAAAAACAATTCCACGCAGCTATTCCCAGCTATAGCCAGGATGGACTTTTCTCTGACATGTCTGCAGGCTAGTAATAAAAAACAAAAAGAAAAGCAGTAAACCCATTTTTTTCAATTCAGGCAGTTGTAGTTCTAAGATTTTAAAGAAGCAAAAAACTAGTTTTTGATTTTTAATTCATTCACAACTTTACACATAGATTTGTTTTTGTTAAGTCCAAAAACTTATTTTTAAAATATTCACTTTTCTGTCCTATCTTGATAAACCACTTTCAAATCTATTTCATCATTGAAACCGCATCACGATATAACCCAGTTTTCCATTTCATCTCAACATCAATCCAAGCACTACCCTCCTCACAAGCCATCATCATCATCACCACCCCCACACAGAACTCTCCATTGTGATAGCCTTCTTGATTGCTATGATAGTTGGTCTCATTATCCTTGGTTTTGGACTTCTCTCTATCGTTTAGTATGTGTGTGTATGTGTGTGTGTGTGTGTGTGTGTGTGTGTGTGTGTGTGTGTGTGTGTGTGTGTGTGTGTGTGTGTGTGTGTGTGTGTGTGTGTGTGTGTGTGTGTGTGTGTGTGTGTGTGTGTGTGTGTGTGTGTGTGTGTGTGTGTGTGTGTGTGTGTGTGTGTGTGTGTGTGTGTGTGTGTGTGTGTGTGTGTGTGTGTGTGTGTGTGTGTGTGTGTGTGTGTGTGTGTGTGTGTGTGTGTGTGTGTGTGTGTGTGTGTGTGTGTGTGTGTGTGTGTGTGTGTGTGTGTGTGTGTGTGTGTGTGTGTGTGTGTGTGTGTGTGTGTGTGTGTGTGTGTGTGTGTGTGTGTGTGTGTGTGTGTGTGTGTGTGTGTGTGTGTGTGTGTGTGTGTGTGTGTGTGTGTGTGTGTGTGTGTGTGTGTGTGTGTGTGTGTGTGTGTGTGTGTGTGTGTGTGTGTGTGTGTGGGTGTGTGTGTGTGTGGGTGGGTGTGTGTGTGTGTTTGTGTGTGTGTGTGTTTGTGTGAGAGTATGTATGGTTGTGGATGTATTTATGATTTTCTTCCAAAAGAAAGCGTCGCCTAATTTGTCTTCATTATTCTAGTGATGGATAGAAAGCCTTAAAACACAGAAAATACAAAAACATAAAAATTTCTTAGCGTAGTAATAAAACAATTTCGTTAAATTCTTGCAATAAGAACAAAAATAAATTCCTAAATGGCTCTTGCTATTGTTACCATCAACTTATCTCACCTCGCAGCTCATTCATTTTGCTAACAATCAATTTTGCTAACAATCAATTTATCACACATATCGACTTATCGACTTGTTTCACACGTACGAACAAATACACACACACAAACACACACAAACACACACACACTCACACACACACACACACACACAAATACACACACACTCACGCACGCACACACACACACACACACACAAATAAATGAAATATTTATTTTTAACTACTTAAAAACGAATAAACTCTATCAAAGCTTTTAAAAAGTTGTTTCAAACAAAATATTTGCAAAACATCTTTTAAATGTTTTAAGACTAGAAAATATCTCTTATCAAAAACAAAATGGACAAAAAAAACTATATAAAGGTCATTAAACGCCACATTAAAGTAGAGTAAAATCTAAGTTTTGAGGCATAAATGATGATTGGCGAGACGATTTTACATTAATGAACATCGCTTAACCATATTTTGAAGATCTAAGTACCAAATACCAAAAACCTGAAACCACATAGTCAGCATAAAGTCAAATATAAAATACTTTATAAAATAAATAAGTTTTTGGCAACAATTTGGAGATGAAACACGTAAAATCACTGTTTCGAATCCTGACATAACACACTTTCTATGAAAGAATTACAAAAACGTATCAACTCAAAAATGTAACTTTCGAGGCACCAACACCTCAAAGTAAATTACAGCACACCTCAACAATATTTTCTGTTTATTCCATTCTTTTAAAATTGAATTTATCGTTTGTGCGACCCCGCTCTTGAGAAATATTTGTAATTATTCCAACAACAAATCAAAAAATTTAAAGAACTAAATTTTAAAAATCTTTATTTTTCTATTATTGAAACTGTTAATTAAATGTTTCAAATCAATCTAGAATTTATTCGTAACATCAATCATTCCACAAATAAGCTACTAATTTTCAAATTCCTTTTCCAAAGTTTCCTATTAACCGAACAATCTCCTATCGAGCACACTCATTAGGCAACCGTGTGCCCACCCATCCTTCCGCTCGTTCACTCCATACAAAGCTTCCATAATTCTCCATTAACTCATTATTTTAACTTTTTTTAAGTAATTTTTTTCTTTTACTCATCTACTCAGTTTATTATTCTTCAAATCAACTTATCATTTAATCATTCAACTTTAGGATATTTAAACATCAATTTTTCCGAGTTCACATTTGAATCTCGTTCTAAGTTTCTAGAATCATCTTGCATTTTTCGATTTGCTTTCATTGTATCTACCCTTTCTTTTACCCAACAATTTATTTATTTTTCTACTCATCCATTAACCATTAATTCTTCACCACTCTACTGTTCTCTCAACACAAAGCAAAACGTGAGAACATCCAAATCTCTGAAACTTCTACAATGAAAAAAATATTTTTTTACAGTTTTTGTTTGTAAAAAAATTTAATATTTCCAAAGAATTAGTTCGTTTTCTCGAAAAATTTTAGGTTTTCCGGTATTTCTAACATTTGATTTATGGAGCCTATATTTCAAAATAGAAATTTGAAATCTTTTTCAAGATTTAAATAAAGGGGCTATTTAAACTTTTTAATGAAATATTAAATTAAAGAACTTTTATATAATAGCATATACATTTATGAATCCATTTAAACTTAATAGTTTTGTTTTTATATAAAGATAATGTACAACCTATAGAGTTTTTCTGTTTTTCTATTGCAGCTTGATAAAACATATAAATCGTATGGTTTATTCTATTGCAAAAAACTGAGGTCAAAGCTGATAAAAAATAACAAAACAAAAAAAACAAAAGTTTGATAAAAAATTATAAAAAAAGTGCAGTTTTAAACTTTTGATGTAATAGAAAATAAAATAGAAGGAATAGAAAAGTAAACCCCCATGTTAAGTCCTAAACAAAGCTACAATAAAGCAAATATAAGAGAGAAGAAAAAAATGATCTAAAACACATGAAAATTAAGAACAAATAAAAAAGCAAAAATTATCCAAACTGGTACCACCTACTTTCGAGCGATGTTATCTTGAGTTATTAATGTTCGATGGTCTGTATCAGTCACTATCAATTGACGTGATGGCAACTCAGAAATTGAAATAATTCAATTTTAAGGATGAAATCAAAATGATAAAAGTTCTCATAAGACAATTAAATTGATACTTTTAGTTATTAGCTTAATTGGATTTAAATGGAAACCGTGACTTTGAAGGTTGTTCGGTTAAACACTTAAAAAAAAGTTGTTTCTTCATTTTGATTGTCACGAATAGTAATTAAATATTTTTTCTCAATTGAAATATAAATAAATTAGATTTTCTGAAAAATAAAAAATAAATACAAACTTTTATTTGCATAACTTTCAATTAATCAAATTTTTTCGATTAATCATGTACCAATTTATCATCCCTTTCTTGGAAACAAATCAAAACCTATGTTTTTGATTAGCTTAAATTAATTTATTCCAAAATTAATTAATTAAATATATTAACAAATCTTAAACATTTTAAAATGGAAAATTTCTAAAATCATTTAATTATATTTAAATTAATTATATATCATCCTGCAAAGTACTAAAATCAATGCAACCGCTGTAAATAAAATTGAATCTATTTGAAGCTTTAATGAACTGAAAAATTTATTTATTCAATTTTAATTTTAATTGAAAAATCCGTAATGAGACGTTTAATAATTCAAGCATATTTTTGGAAGAATCTTAAGGGAGGGACCAGTGTCATTAGCCCCATCATGACCCCAATCTTCGTCCCTATTAACTCTGCGCTTGCATTATAAGGCCATAACTCTGCTCATGCGTTTATTACGAACAAAAAAATAAACGCACACACACTCACACAAGCAAACAAACAAGCAAGCAAACACAAAAACAAGCTAACACACACACACACACATACACACACACACAGCCACACACACACACAAATCAGGGACTTACGGCCCCCATGCACTGTGCACTCTAAGTTTTGATTTAGCGACAGTCTTGCCGCCTAGACGGACTACTAATGGCTTCTTAATATGGGAGGTTGGTAGGATGAGCTGAATTAAATGAGAAAGCTGCTAAATCTAGTGAATCTGTAAATCTGCAGAAAAAAAAGTTGGACAATTTGTTTTGAGGTTTATGACTCTTATAGAGTATAAATTTTTTGTTTATTTTGAATTTGTTTGTTTTGAATGTAGTTCATAATTTTTTAGATTACACAAAATTGTAATAACTTGCAAAAAACAGAATAGATTAAAACTAATAAAGAATGGTAGCAAACATTTGTTTTATAATGTATTTTCTATATATATATATATATATATAAATAATCATTATTCATAATATTTACTAATTTCCTATTTAATGGAAATAAATTACAAGAAAAAGTGTTAGAAATGTTCAATGATAAAATCGTTATTATCATCAGGCAAAAATGTCTCGGAGTGCTTTCTGGGTATGTAATCTGGATGATTAATGAAGGTAATGGCGTCACTAAAAATAATTGAAAGTGTCGAGCGGTGGGGGGTTTCATTTTTGATTTTGTGATTCATGGTTGAGATGTTTGGTGGCCGAAAGTTAAGTTGAGATTGTGTTCGATGTTTTTAAAGAATAAATAAAAGTTTTTTTTTTAATTAGGGAAAAATTTGAATTTTTCAACAAATTTTTGTATCTTAAATTCTTGACTCATCTATAGTTTATAGACTAAAGATTGAGCAACTTCATTGGAGAAAAAGATGGTTCTATTTTGTATTTCAAAATTACGTTTCACAATTTTACACACAAGAACTACTACGCTAGCTCATCACTTCCATGATATAATCAAAGCTGTGACTTAATGAAACTTTTTAAAAACCATTAAATATCACCACATTTCGCCACGACTACTCACTTGACATACCAGAAAGTCATTAGAGAAGCAATAGTCAAGCGACAGAGCCATTAATCAAGCCTTCAACAAATATGAAATATGCAATAACCTTATAAATAATTTTAGTCTGTTAGACTTTTCAAAGAATATTTTTGTGATTTTAGTAGATTTTCTCTACATTTGAAAAAATCCGTTTCATAGAAAAATAAAAAAAGTTGTAAGAATTTTTAAAGGTTGAAAAAGTGATTTTTATAAGTTTTTGAACATTTATTTATTTAATTTTATTTTTCAGAATACTTATTTCAGTTGAAATTTAGTCTATATACATTTCGGTTTCATTTGAATACTTTTTAGTGGATAATAATTTTATGACTAATTTAATTCAACATTTCCAATAAGTTTTATCGTTTTTTAAAATATGTTTTGCAAACTAGATCTTTTATCGTTTTAAATCACCAATGAATAATGGAAAACCTTATCAGAACATCACTTTTTTGAGTGAGTGTTCAAATTTGTTTGCGAAAAAAAATACAAACTAGTTTTTTTAATTGAATATTTGGTAATAGGGAAGAAAAATTTTCAATAGAAAAGTTTTTTTCAAAATAGGTTTAAAAAAATATTCTTCCATATATTCAATTATTTCGCTCATCTTCTTTTTTCCATTCCAAAAACCTTGTTTTCATGTTTTTTTAAACTTGCTTCAATTTTAAAATTTTCACTTTAGAATAATTAATAATATTTGTGCAGTTTCAAAATTATTTTCTATTTTTTTATTTTTATTATTTTTATTTTTGAGCAGTATTACGAAAATCCTCAGAATGATCTCGCCATTACCACCATCAGCCTTTTATTTATCCCATACTTTAATAAATTACAAACCACTATTATTCATTTTCTAAAACCATCTCCAAACCATAATTCTGCATAAACAACTACAATTATCTACCAATACCATCATCTTCCCTTTTTATCATTTCAAATTCATCCATTCATTTTGTTCCAAATATTTTCAAAACTCCTACTAGAGCATCACAAACATCTTTCACCGTTCAAATATACCCATCATTTCTACCTTATTCTCTCTTTACACCCCTGCTACTTAATCTTTGAAGCCATATTCAACACCAAACCAATCAGTTTTTCCAATGCCATCTCTATAAACATTATCTACACCATTACTATACAACCATCATCTCGCTAGTAATATCTGCACCCGCCACCACAAAAAGTATCACCTATTTCACATAATCATCACTACCAAATTGATCACTTATTTAATAAAATCACCACCACTAAATTTATCATTTGTTTCACATAGACACCGCCACCATTATTCCCATCATCACCACAATTATCATCATCTTCACCCTCATCACCACCACCCCCTTCATCATCATCATCACCACCCACCCCATCTTCATCATCATCACCATCATCATCATCATCACCACCCCCATCATCATCATCATCACCACTCCCCCCTCCCCCAATTGGCATCACGACAAGGGCGTAATTCTAATGAGATTAGTTCTGAGCAATTAGGCGTGTCCGTGATCGATGCTGCATTACACGCTTGAATGCTTGGCAGGGATGGGAGGAGGGGGAAGGTGATGGTAATGATGATGATGGTGATGATGATGATTGTGGTGGTGGTGGTGGTGGTGGTGATGATGGGGGTGGGGATGATGATGATGTTTATTTAATACAATTTATTTAATGAAGAGTACAATGAGTGTAAAGGGCGATCGAGTAAATGAGTGGAAGGGTGAACAAATACGAAGTGGAATTTAGTGAATAACTGGGATGAAGTCGAATAAAAATCTCAATGAAATGAGGGGGTCAGGATGCTTGGTAGTTGATTGAAAACTTTTTTAGTGAAAAAGTTGGTTTAGGCTAGATGAATGTATAAATGATTAAATAAGTATGTGTCGATATGGTTTATTAAAGGAATTTCGACAAATTAAAGATTAATTGCATGCTTGAGTTAAGGAGAAACTAACAATAAAAAAGTAGCATTTGAATAGATTTATAAAAAGTGTTTAAATAAAATGGATTTCTATTAAAAAGACAAAGTATTTAAATTAAATTAAATTTATTTTAGAAAGTATTTTCAATTTTAATCGAAATAAAAGCTTTAAGCGGATTTGGGGATTGAAAGAATCTGGATTAAATGATGGTGAGCTTAAGTTGAAAAAAGCATGGCTGACTGGTCGAATTTAAAAAGAATGAGTGCATGAATTCATGAATTTTGGAATGGCGGAAAAACATGTGAAAAAATATAGGTCAATTTTGAGAGATAGTTTAAAGCCCTTTTTTTGTGTACTTTTTTGAATTAAATCTCTGTTATTGAGACACATATATAAACTACTTAACATTAAAAACAAAAAGACAAAATTAATTTTGATAATAGCAATGTTAATGATGGCGATTTTGATTAAATTTAGCTTGTACGAACATTAAAAAACTTAAATCTTTCCCTACCGTCAGTATGAAAAGCCATCAGAACAAGCAGCCCAAACAAGGGCATTCACCCACCACAACTCTTCCATCCCTCCTCCCCCTTCCATCCACCCTTCCTCCTCTTCCTTCTCCTTCTCTAATTGAAAGAGAAAACAGTCTCACGTGCTCAACATGGCCATCTTTGAGATGGAACCCTGATGATGATACTTGTGAATATTCACTGCAAGTTTATAAGCAAACAAATCTGGCTGAGGGAGGAGAAAGGAGTGACGTTGCTCTGGTAAATGTTAATATTGGAGGTGTTTTCGCTAATAAGAGCGATGTTGATGTGAAAAATGATAGTGCTAATGGCTGTGGTAATCATGGAAGAGGTGGTCGCGAGAGGGGTGATTATGGCGTAATAAGTTTTGAAGGTGACAGCAATGACACTCCAGTTAAGGACGCCATCTCCGGCAGGAAAGACGTCAGTAATAACAAAGACATGTTCAGTAAATGCAATAGTAATTTCGTTAACAAAAAGTTATGTAGCAATGAAGATAATAATTTTGCCCTAAAGAGTCTTCTTTATGGAAACAACAACAAAATAAGTAGTAGTTGTGGTATCGTAGTGAAAAATAAAAAAGATACGAAACAAAATAAATTTCTTCAAAAAAATTCAAAAATTGCTCTTTATAATACTAATTTTTCCAAACTTAATCACGAAGGCGTTGATTACAATTCAAATATTTTACGCTTAAATCATTCCAGCCATGAGCCATCACTGACACTGCACTGCCATTCCACCCTCCCTCACTCTCCCCCCTCCGACTCCTTCTTCCCTTCTCACACCCTTCCTCATCTCGACTCCTGCCGTCCTTCACCTCAGCAATGTCACACTCCATCTGCCCAACAGTCCCCTTGCCAATCTCGCAGTTTGAACCACCATCCAACTCGTTCAGTTTATCTATCCCCTTCTCATAAACCCGTGGATGACTGTAAAATTCATCATCATCCTCATCATTCTCATCATCATCATCTCCAACCTCATCACTCCCACCATCATCCTCCCCATCATATTGACTCTTCCTCTTATCAACTACGACGACATTATTCTCATTTTTGCTTTGAAAAGCCAGGTAAAGGTCTGGATACAGTTAATTTTAATAGTAGCAATAGTAATATTACCAGTGAAAATATAGAAAACAAACAAAAAATTGAAAATAATAGAAATAAAAATAAGAGCGTGACATTCAGTATTGATAACATTCCATCAATCGACCCCAAAAACAACTCGTCAAACGTCAAAATTATAACTAGAAGCAACAACCTCAACAATAAAACAGCAAATATTCAAAACAAATATAAGAATATCAAAGATATTATTATTAAAAATAATAGTAATACTAAAAACAACACTATTAATTATAATAATAATAAGAAAATAGATCTTATTGGTAATGATGACGTGTTGAATGATGTCGTAGTAGAAGATATGGCTAATCAAGAATAATAAACAAAAGAAACAACAATTTTTGTTTTGTTTTTATTCAAAATGAATATTCATTTAACAAGTCAAAAAATTGGGAGATCAGAAATTGAGTTTGCAGATCAAATCCCATCATCAACCCACACCACTCCTTGCAAAAACGATGCCAACACTATGGACACAGTCTATGGTCAGCATCGTTACCAGCATTTTCACCAACGTTTTCTCATCCATGATTCCAGGCAACAGTTTTAGACCCTCCTCAACCCCATCTATAATAGATCAGCATTTATAACTTCCGTAAGAAATCTCTCAAGTCCCGCAACTACCTCAAAGTGCCCATCCATCATCACACCACTTACTTATCCTTCGGGCCAAACCATCCAACCATCCATTCATCCATCCAGCCATCCATTCATCAATCCATCAATCCATCCATCCATCCATCCATCCTTCCTTCCATCCATCCTTCCATCCATCCATCCATCCATCCATCCATCCATCCATCCATCCATCCATCCATCCATCCATCCATCCATCCATCCATCCATCCATCCATCCATCCATCCATCCATCCATCCATCCATCCATCCATCCATCCATCCATCCATCCATCCATCAATCCATTCTTCCTTCCATCCATCCTTCCATCCATCCTTCCATCCATCTGATCCATCGAACCATCTCATCAATGTCGTTCAACTTGTCGATTCCGCCATATTCTCTTGAAGGTTCAAATAACACAAACATAACAAAAACATATTTGAGATGTTTTAAGGACATCACTTGTAATAAAGATGATGATGCTGAAATACAAAATAGAGAAAAAATATAATAAAAACGCAACTAAATAAAAAATAAGTAATATTAAATGAAAGAAGTTGAGAGTGGAGATTCTCTGTGCCAGTACGAAAGGTTATTACTTTTATATTTCAGTAGTAATGTTAATTGTATTAATCAAATGTATGTGACTAAAAATTAGCATTATTTAGACTCACCTGAAGGTATTATACAGCTGAAGCGCTAAACTACTCCATGCGAGTCAGTCGCGTGCAGGATTTCACTTCTAAACGACGCGTTTTAGAAAAATGATCGGTATCAAGAGAAAAAATAATTCCAAGATAGATTAGCTTGCGTTTGAGGACTACCATTGATCAACAAAAGCATCATGATGATTTATGCCTGCAAAAGATCACCACAGAAATAGGAATTCAAAAAAATATCAAAATTTGCAGAGATTTTTGAATACATTTTTTTAAATTTCTTGAAATACAAGTATTATTTCAGAAAATTATTATTAACTAGCATATCAAATCAACATTTTAAGTAGACAGTTGAAAAATTATATTTAAAAAAAGGCTCAAAAACCATTATCTTTTCAAAACTGTCCAAAATTATAAATGTAGGTATTTTACGATTTTAAAAAAATCTTGCTTTTACTTTTTTTAGAAACTTTCATTTATTTCACTTTTGTAAAAATTCGTTTCAAAATCCATCTCATGAGCCCACTGCACACGCGGAATCCCAGATTCCCTCTTATGAGTAGGCCAAAGAAAAGCGAATCACATTGATTTAGATAGTTATGCAGCCTATTAATATTTTTATATAACAAAACTAATAAATTTTTACCTATAACAAGGTTTATTTAGTTTAAAAATACGTTCATTTATCGAAAAAAACCATAAAAGTTATTATTATACTTTTCTCACCATTATTGTTGAAGACACATCGTTAATTCTTTCAGAACCCTCAATATGTAGGATGGGGCCATAAAAGTGACGTAAAGGAATAATTACAAAACAAAAATACTAATATTATAAATAATTTTGCTTTTTTTAATGTTAAAAATTATAAAAAGTAATAATAAGTTTAATTAAATCGTGTTAATACTATTAATTATAATTTAAGAAAGATACTAAACGATTGAAATACATAAAAAAAACAGTTAAAATAAAATAATTGATCTAACTGATACGATTGATGAAATTATATTTAATAAAAGCTGATTAAACAAGGGAAAGAAATAAAGACGAAAGTTAATGACAACAACTACAAAAATGTATGGGGTGTCACATTTTCATCACGAAAAGGAGTATAACAACTAGGAGATTTTCAAACAATTCTCTGTAATAACAACGAAAAGACTGACAAAAACTGTTTTGATGTCATTAAAAATGATTTTACTTCTGAATAAAGCTCTTGGGAATTCTCGCTATAGGTTTTTTTATATCATTTTTTACTGAAGTTTGTAAAAAAAATGTTTTTAACATGATACAAACTGTTACTCTTGATTTAAACTTCTGTTTGAGGGTTGTTGTTGATGTTGTTGTGATGTTGCTGTTAATTGTTTCAGCATTTCTGTTTCATTGATTGAATTTAGGTAGAGAAAAACATTGTGGCTGAGTTTTTAAAGGATTTGAAATGCATAATATTGTGTACTAATTTTTTTATTATTTTAAGATTATTTAAAAATTTTCTTAAAATAACCATTTTACTGAGTTAATACAATTTTAAACATGCGTTTATTTTGGAAAAAATATTTAAAAACTGTTATATTTGAATTAATTGTAAAGTGTCAGACAAACTTATAAAAATCTTTTCAAATAATATTGAAGATAGATTGTTTTTTAATGTTTCCGGGATTTGCAAACAAAATAAAAAAACCTATCTGTTTTCAAATTATTTTAAATTTCATGGAATAATTGTTAAAAACTAACTAGAAAAAATATATTTCTTTATATAACCTAGCGTTATATAAATCAAGTGCAGCTTTACACTTTTTATATATCTCGTTTTTATATAATTTATGTAAAAATATAGATATTTATATTTTAAATGGATTTTTATAAATGTCAGTTAACCTTGTTCTAGATTTTATCTGTTTATGAGATATTGAATTTTTAAAAAAATATTTCTTCGTTTGTAAAATGAAAATATTTCATCTTTTTGAAATACTTGTTTATCTTAATCGAAATTATTTCAAAAGAAAATATTAGCTAAATAAAAAAATTATATTATTTTTTATAATATTTCGATTTAAAACATGGGTTACCTCTTTTGATATTTTTATTGAAATATATAATCAAAAACTCATTAAAACGAAACGAGTTTTTCCGATCCTAATGCTTTAGATTAGAGAAAAAAACATTTTTGAATTTCGTTTCATGACATTTTACTTTTCTAAACATCTGAAACTGAATTTTATTTCATTTTAAATTTGAATAATGGAAATAAAAGCATAAAAAGATTTTTTTATATTTATGAAAATAAACATTTCACTAACTTAATCGGATTTCAATGAATTCACATTTTTTGAAATTGAATTTCAACTTTTTATGTTATCATTTACAGTTTATTTATACATATATATATTTCTTGCCAAAATTTCTTTGGTCATATATTTATACTTTTTTATATTTATTTTTATAATTCACATCGTAAATTTGGATCATAGTTTCAAACGCGTGAAGATCTAGAGCTTCCGAAAAATAATTTTTTATAAATATATAAAAACTTTAATAGAAACATCAACTAAAGTCAAATGAAAATTATGGGAAAATGTACTGATCGTCAAAAAAGGTGAGTAATTTGAGTATAGTAATGGTGATGATGATGATGATGATAATGATGGTGATGATGATGAGAAGATGGAGATGATGATGATGATGATGATGATGGTGGTATCGAGCTAAAGTCATTCAGGTCGCCAGAGCAATCGATCTCTCAAGTTTGAGCTGGCTTAACCAGTTGAAGACACTATGATTAAAATGTCATAAATGTTTTAAGATAACGATTTTGTGTTTTTCTGAAAGTTTTTTAAAACGGAAAATAATTTGATATTTATTAGAAATGTTTAAAATAAAATAAAAATTCGTGAAAATTGTTTTTCTTATTTTATCTGAATAAAGTCAAATACCATGTTATGCACAATTTAAATTTCGAAAACAGTTTTGAAAAAAGTATGTTTTCAAACCGATTATGGAAAACTAAAACATTTTTTAATAACAAAATTATTATTTTTCATTAAAAAATATCTTTGAAGTTTGAAAAAATTGAAAGATTTGAACAGAAATTAGTGGGTTATTTTTCAATTTTTATTTTTTAAACGTTTCATGAGATGAAAGCGTTGATGGGGGTAATAGTTGTACCAGTCATATTAGGAAGATGATGACAATGATTACGGGAAAGAAAATGATAACTGTGATAAAAAAAGACTTTTAAAAAGATACAATCTCTTTAATTAAGGAAGAGTGGTGATAAAAACAATAAAAATGGTTTATTAACATATGATGGGTCTGAAAATGATAATATATAATATATAAAACTATAAGTAGAACTGATGATGATATTGATGATGATGAGGAACGTGATGATGATGATGATTTTTGAATTATGAGAACTTCTAAAACATTCAATCTGTCATCCGCTCCTGAGTCATAACGTTGGGAACACTGGTCGACTGGGAAGATGATGATGACGATGATAGTGATGATGATGAATATAATAACACTTTCAATAGTTTTTACACTAGTACTCATCTTATTTATTTGAATATGAAAATAATACTATCGCTAGTTTAAAAGTAGACGTCACTCCACGCACATAATCTTTCGCTCTCAAACAAGGTTAGAGCGAGCGTGCTTCCCTCTTCCACGGTGTTTGAAGAGGCCGTCTGTTGCAGCTCACACCGCTGGCTAGAAGCCCTGTGGGTGTGGGAAGAATGGCGTGGTTTTGAGAGAGTTTGGTGATGGTGTCTGAGGCTTGCAGAGAAGTTTGAGGTGGTTATGGAGGGTTAGAAATGAGTATTTTATTTTTAAATATCTCTATTATTATATTAACTAAAATAACTAATTATTATTTTTATTATTAAAATAAAAATCAATTTTGATAAAAAGTAAAAATATAAAAAACCAAAAAACAATTTGTGCGTACCTGGACATCTGAATATGTCTCCATCCAGTTCTTTCATAAACCTGCGCGGGCACAAAAGGTTGAATTAATTTATAAGAATGTTTGTGTGTTCAGGCTAGTTTATTTCCAAATACATAAATGGCGATTTTATCCGTTGAGTTAGCGTGGATTTTCGGCTATTTTTCTAGGTCTTTGGGTTAAGAATATAAATATAATAATGTATTAGGTTTTATCGCGTTTAGTTATCTTTTTTATTCACAAAAACTAAATGCATTAGTTTTTTTCCCTTAAAAAGTACATTCAAGATTGGAAACTCGTTTTTTTGGAAAAATGAGTAAAAATAAACCAATAAATAACAAATTATAATATGGGAAAAAACTGTTTTTAATCTGATATTGAAAACAATTTGAAATATACAAAAAAAATATATAGAAATTATAAGTGTTTACAGTACCCAGCAGCGGAATTCCGAGTAGATGTCAAGGGAATCGTAGGTTATCATGTAGGATCTCATGTTTTCCATGAAATGACCCACGCAAATCAACTCTCTGTCTGCGATGTCTATGGTGGGCAAATGGAAACGATGGTAAAGTTCTAAATTAAATAAATAGCTCTATTAAGTTTTTAATTTTATTTAAACTTTGAAAACAGTAAAATAAAATATGTTTTTTATGAACTAATTCATTTTCTGCTCATCTCACCATACTCTCCAATGGGTTTGCCGGTGTGGTCGAGAGTATCACAATACGAAACGTCGATTGACAACTTGAAAGGGTTTCCGTCACACGATTTGAGCTCCGAAGTGTCATCCGGACAGTCAATCATGTGTCTCGGTCTCTCAGTGTAGGCGTTTTCGACTTCGGTCTTGTATTTCTCTTCGGGATGTCCGTCCTGTATGAACTTGTATCTGCCGCCTATCGGACAGGTGACCGGAGAAGGTGGGCTCACTATGCAAGAAAATGAGTTAGTTTGGATTGAAGTAGGATCGTGGGGGTGATGAATTTGTAGTGGAAGAGTGATTCTAGTTATTTAGTTTTTCTGTTTATGACGATAATAATTTTTCCAAAATATATTTGCGTTGTCAGACTAACAAA
The DNA here is from genome assembly GCA_943735955.1 of Piscicola geometra. NCBI lineage: Eukaryota > Metazoa > Annelida > Clitellata > Hirudinida > Piscicolidae > Piscicola > Piscicola geometra. Next base: position 7,209,467 of record OX030964.1, read on the forward strand.
ATATGTTTATTCTAGCCTAATGCACTCACACAAAAGGTAAGAGTAACTCCATTCCAGAGGTTTTTCATCAACCTGTGAATTATAGATCAAAGCTTTTAAAAATAAAACCCATTAAATACTTTAATTAATCAAAAACCCTGCAAAGTCATTTAATGTAGGCTAACTGATTAACTTTCAAATCTCAACAACTCGGCAAACAATGCATAAATCCTAATTTCTGTGTGCACAAACTAATCCCAGATAAATGAGACTCAAACATATTGCTTAAAAAGTAAAAACTAATTTGGAAAAAATAAATGCAAAATTTAACATTTTTAAAAACTTAGATTTTTTAAACCTCAAAAGTGAACCTGCTCCACGAGCAGGCCTGTCTGAAGACGCTTTCCATGTAAGAAGGATCATCTATGCGATTGACCTGTACTGGCAGAGATCTGGCTGTGTCGTTTTGAGAGTTTAATGAAATTTTAATGTAGCTGTTGGGGTTTGGTGAAATTTTATTCAGTTATTAATTTTGAATTTGGCTACTAGTATAATACTGCTATGAAATATTGTTTTTTATTTTATATTCAACTTTCTTAAATTAGATTTTATATATTTGTTATTGTTTTCAATAATATAAATACTTTTTTCATTTGCATATTTAATTCAAAATGCACATTTTAAAAAGTTATTAATTAAAAAAAGATCCCACCCATCCTAAAGCGAATGATGTTGAACTTCCTAGGTACAAAGTCGTAGCACACAAAGTGCGCTTCGCTGTGAAATGGTACAAACGGAATAAGATTTTAACAAATTCTTTAAAATATTTTTTTAAAAATTAAAATTTTAATAAACATTTGAAATATCTATCAAACACCATATAAAATACCAGAAAATTATCTCAAACACCACTGACTCACCATTTTCCGATGTCAACATGATAAGTTAAGTATCTAGAATCGGCGTTTCTTAGACACACAAAGAACGACTCCATATATTCGTACTGGTTGTTAACCGTCAATACCATCAGATGCGTGGTGTTGATGGTGTAGAAAGAGTCGAGGATATAGTCGCCTTCGTAGTAGCCGCTGAAGTTGCGAGGGAAGTGGCAACCAGGAGGTATTGAGGGTAGCTCTGGGTTTATGTCTGCGTGGAGGTGCATTAGGTTGTGTAGAGAAGTGGGTTGTGCTTTTTATTTGAGTTGAGAGATTGGTAAAAGTGTTGAATTGAATGGGATGATTGCTAAAAATAGTTTCAGTGAGAATGGGTTGAAATGGGTTCGATTACAAGAAAACAGATAGAGATGAACATGACTTTGGCTGGTTCACGATTGAATGTAGACTTCAAACATAGAAAAAAACATAATACTTTTTCTTTCAATTCTTTAACTTTTTCATCGTTTTAATGAATTTAAAATGGGAATAATTTTAAACATTAACTAGGTTCAAGGATAAGTCTGATGTCTCCCTCATAAGGGGTGTTCAAGACCGCGCAAGAAGCCCATCTGTTTAATGGATTGTGGTAGCCGTTGTAGATTCGATGGTATTATTAATCTTTTTAATAATTTCAGATCTTGAGTACTTAACATTTTACAATTAATTTTAATTGTTTTATTTCAATAAATGGAGCAGTAGGATAAGAACCAAATGCAAACCATTATCACCTTGACAAGGAATATCGTTTCTGATTATCCTCGATTTCTTGGTCGAGTCGTGTGAGCTGTGGGTAGGTGGGTACTTTATATTTTTGTTTTAACAAATACTAAAATTACTTCAAATATTAGAAATAAAAAGTTAAATAACGCTCAATAGGTTAAATATTTGAATGTAAACGGTCGCATTAGGGGTTTAATTCATAAACAAATATTTACTTTACGGTCTATCAATTTAATTTAATGTAAAAATTTATTATATTTTAAACTTCGTTTTAAAGAATAAAAACAACCTAATAAAAAAGATTTTTCGAACATACAACTTCAAAAGATTCATCCAATTCGTTCTAATTTGTAAATAAATTAATTATTAATTCAAAAATTTGAAAATTTAAAGTTATTTTACCAACCATACACCTGAAGCGATCTCTGGGATGGACTTGTTTAAGATCTGACATTGCTGAGTAGACGTTGTTTAATTCATCTTTCCACGTGCCCAAGCATTGGAATCGTATGCCTGGATAGGTTTTTGGTGTAAGAAAATGAAATTTTATATTTATTTACATAAATAGCAGAATAACCAGGATACAAATCAATTCATCATTAACTCAATCAATTCATCATTAACCCAATCAATTCATTATTAACCCAATCAATTCCCCATTCATCCAATTAATTCACCATTCATCCAACCAATTCACCATGCAAACTCACAGACAAACATGAAGAACCCACTTGTGGCTATGGAGGCTTCAACTTCTGGACACGCGCCGAATGTCATCTCGAAAACCTGGTTGTCCACGTACACCGAACCAGGCTGTTGACAGGCGTTGATGATGCTCTGTGGGGAATCGCATATGCTGCCGCCTCCCAAGTTCACTTCGTATGTGAAGTGGAAACAGCCCTCGATTGTGTCTCTGCAGTTCACCGTCTTGGGTTCAAGTCCTAATGCAGGATGTGGTTGGTTTATGACTATCCGAACAAGTTAATTTTATTCTTTGAAATGCATTACTGTTTATTAATATAAAATTTTTGTTTATATATTTAAAATTGTAATTTATTATCCATTTTTCACAGTCACTTATCAATCTATTCTAGAAGCTTCACAAGACTTTTTTACAAATTTCATTTGACTTCCTACACCTACATTTGTTTAATCCAATTATTTAATCTATGTTTCCCTTTCATTTCTCATCCCAAAAGCCATCCACCTACTAACTGAACAAAGTGGTGTACTCTTTATGTGGCGAAACGTGCCAATGGGCGACTTCCGAATGTGTTCTGAACTCGTCGAAGCTAGAGCAGGAGGCTATTGATGAATAATCTTTAATAGAATGTCACTTTAATTGAATCTGTATTTAAGTTAATTGAACATCTTCTTCTTTGTGTTATAAAGTTTTGAATAGTGATAAGCGATCAGTGGTTAGTATTTTATAGAAGGTTTTGTTAATTAAATAATGTTTTTTTAAAAATTCTAAAGAAACAAAATTATGAAAAACCGATTGAAGTAAAACAGTTCAAAATAGCATAGCCTCAATCTTCAGCCAAATGCAAATAACGGGAATAAGTAGAACGCCTAAATAATACGCTGAAATAATTATAATCTCTAGTCTAGATATGGTTTCTTGGAGCACTTTTATCGATTTACAATGGGTATCAATAACTAATTTTCCAATTATCAACGTATAAAACAGGCTGAACCTTGCTAAATCCGAGTATTTCATAATGAAGCAAATCATTAAAAACATAATAAATGTTTTAAAATAAAAATTTCAATTATAAGATCTTTATGGATTGAAATAATAAATTTAAAAAAGGTTCTGAAACTTATCAACTAAACGCGTGAAATTACTCGTTTTTAACTCAATAAAAACTTTTGAAATACTTTTTCGTAAATAGTTAATTTAAAGAGTTACTCGACACTAAATTTTGTTCACAAACCATTTTAAGTATACCCTTAAACTTATTTTTTTAATTTAATTCAGCGCAATGTGGCCAATAGCGTATCATAAGGACTTGAAAGAGAACCAGCCACTTACATTTTCGGTATTGTACCACATTTGGCGTCCTAAGATGCCATTCATGATATTCCATGCATTTTGCCTTCCTGATAATGATAATGAATAGGGTGGGTGCTGATAATGGTAGTGAAAGAGTGGATGCTGATGATGATAGTGAAAGAGTAGGTACTGATGATGATAATGATGGAAACAGATGAATAAAGCATAAATTTCTAAGCCAACTTGTTGAACAAGGCTATCTGGAGGTCTGTGATGTTGGTGTTGATCGTTCGATTAACCTGGTTTTTTAGGCCTGCGAAAAGACTCGGGAGATAACGATAAACGGATTTGATTCTGCTCTTGGAAAGGGTGTCGTTTGGTTGATGCACATAGATGAACATCGGATAGATCTGGTAGCAGTGAAAAACTCCGAGGCGGCTGTTGTCAAAACTTGTGGGAGAGATGGTGATGAAAAATTCCTTGCTGAGATCGGTCGAGTAGTACTTGCCTAAGAATTGATCTGGTATGCTGCATACTGCATCTTTTTGGGAGCCATTTTAAATAAAATTAAATAATTGGATGTAGGTGACTTTCAATGAAAGTTTTGCTCAAAAGATTATTTTTGTGGTTGAAAACTTTGATGAAATTGCAAAAATGATCTCAAAGACTTAATAAAACAAGTTAAAAAGTAAAATAGGTATAATATTAGCTCTAATATAAACGAAATAAAAATACTTCACAAAAAACATATTAAATAATCACTTATGAGTTGGAGCCTTACAATAAGCAGGATCAGCACAACAACCCCAGTAATTTCACTGGCAAACATTTTACTTTTGACCCTTCTTCTGTTCTATATATATACCAGTTTTCTTATTAATATAATTGCTTCGAATACCTATACTACTTATTATGCTACTAATAATAATGCTAAAAAGAATAATTTTATCCGTAAAACAACTAGTATTTTAACAAATAAGAAGTAGTTTTTTCAGTAACACTATATTAAAAACCTTTGCATTAGAAGGACGTGCTGATTTCTATGAAGCCTAACTATGATTCATTGTCAAAACTTTTTAAATATTAATAATAAGTCATCACTAGCGAGGTTGCACGGGTATTAATGGCCCATTTAAGACTTGCGTATAATTATGTATAATCATTAAACATGTTTTTCATACTTAATTTTTCATGCTTTTCTTTTTTTTCTTTTTTTTTTTTTTCTGATAATTTTCCATTCATATTTACTAGCACGTTCTTGAATAATTTGCACTAATCATACTAGACACAAACCAAAACTCGGCTTCGGGTTCGATTTTATCAATTTTTTTAGTTTTAAAAAGGTCATTTGAAACGCCCAGCAGTACGACTTGCAGTTTATCTTTTTTCAGATGTTTTGTCTTGTATTGAAGTCTTCAAAACAAACATATGAATATAAAGTTCCAGGCACAATTTCTTCACTGAGGAACCATTGAGAAAAAAAACAAGGTTTCTTTGCCAATAAGCGACAAAAACCGTTATTCTTTTCGATTTCATGTTTTTTTTAAAGTTTTTTATTCAAAGTTTTGAAAAAGTTTCTAGTTTAAGAACTTTACACAATTTTGACATGAATAAAACTTCGAAAAATTTATAAAATCCCCAAAAAAAATCAACAAAATAACCCAAATAATATAAATACTATTATTTAGTTATTTTGTAAATGTGTTTCATATAACCTGATCTAATTTGACGTTTAATTTGAGAGCGCATTGTGTCAGAAAAGTATTCTCGTTCTTTTTATTTTAAAAGAACAATATTAATTTTCACTAATTTTATTTTCATTTATTTTAATTATACTATTTACTGAAAATTAGTTTTGATGTGTTTAGTTATATTAATAAAGTTTAGGTCAAAGGAAAGTTATACAACTAATTTTTCAGTTTTTTATATTTAATTCTATTATTATCTTTGATGCTTTGTTTATTATTACAGATATATAGAAAAATTTATTTTAACATTCGATAAAAAACATAAATCAACTTTTGTTCTGAATATAAAGTTCTAAGATCAATGGTTTTTTGTTTTTTTATATATATATTTCAGTTAATTAACCATTTTAGATCTATCTTTTTATTATTTTTTTTTACGCAATAGAGTTGAAACGCCATTTCATTGGATCTTCATCAGAATTTTAACGTATCTGTATACAACCTTCAACATAACTCTGCTAGCTAAGAAAAATATCAACGAAAAGCTAGGAACTCTTTAAAATATAATAATAAATCCGATGAAAAAGTGTTCATTAAAGATAACTAGTTTTAAATAAATAAAAATAAATAAAAAAGTTATATTCAAGAAAGAAAATTATATATTTCTTATTACTTTGTTCCACGATAAATATTAAACCGTAAGTTAATTAAAACGAAAAAATAATGAAGACAATAAAGGTATCTAACTTCAAGAGTCTTAAAAAGTATTTACTTTTTATAGAGGAATTTAATGCTAAATAATAATTTTTTAAATTATTTAAACATCATTTTCAAGAGTAATGAAAAAATTAATTTTGAGAACTTTTAAACATATCAAGTGTATAAAAAATTGATGATAAATAAATGTACTTTCATCTTTTGCTAACATGACAAGCGTTCTAAGATCATATTAATTTTTTCATCAACTTTGAAATATTTCAAAATGATTTTTATTTATTAATAATAATTATCAAATAATTCCAAGTTCACTTCCAACTGAGACGTGCCATTAATGCATATGACTTATACGAACTCAATGGTAGAACAATTAAAAAAATAATAAATGATTAATCGTATCATACTTTTTGAATGCTATTTGATTAATTGCATCATTAATTTTTAATTAAAATAAATCATCATAAATTATCATGGGAAAAAATAATTAATAAACTTTAATCTTTAATATTTATTTTTATACTCCTACTGCCATCACATAAAAGCCAGAATTGCTGGAGATTGATTGGTTAGTTGAATAGTCTCCCGCGATTGGTTGGAGCCAGTTTGCTTCAGCCAATCATGCTCTTCCACACTCGGGGCACAGCACCTGGTCAGCATCCGTCAAGAAACCCCTGCCCACCAATGACGTGGTGCACCTATTGGTGTCAAAGGGGATTAATTAGTGACCTAAATTAATTAGCATCCATTTCACAAACCCATCACCAAGCCATCCCTTCACCTACCTGTAGCACACAAAACACTCTGAGTGCCAGTGACGATCATCGAAGGAAATAAACTTCGTTCCTCCAAGTCCTGGTGGTGAGATGTGTAATTTAAAAGTTTGATGAAATAATGGTATAAATCTGTAATGAAAGAATGGTCAGAGAAAGTTTAAAGGTAAAGACTTATGAAATATAAAACGTTTTTTAATGGAAACATTTTGCGGGTTTTTACTATTTATGTAAAAACTCTTTTTCTCTAATGTTAAACCGACGCATGAATAAACTTTCTGAGTTTTTTACCTGGATACCAATCGGCTTTGGTTTTATCACAAAACTATCGAGTTTCACATTCCAACTATTTCAAGAATACATTCTCGTTTTACTTTCTAAATGCAATACGTTGTTTTTATATTTATCTATTTAATTATATAATCCTTCAATAAACCAAGTTTATCAATAAATTGCATTCTTAGTGCCTTATAACCCTCTTAAGGTGTTTCCAAATCATTCAAACGTTATATACAACCCATCAGTTCTCCATTTTTAATTCTTTCCAAACTTATTTAACCCTTTTCTATTTACCAAATTTGTTCAACCAACCATCGACCAGCCATTTCTCTCACGCATTCATCCGAAAAATTCACAATCCACCTTTTCCTCCCAATCTACAGGTGATTACCCCATAACCCAATCTCACCACCATCTCCCTTTCACCGCCCAATCACTCACCAGTGATAGGCCTGAAGCACCTACAACACTTCTTAGCGAACAATTCTCCAAAACATTCGGCACAAAATGGCCTGTTGTCTTTTGAAGTGAACTTCTCACCGGCCAGCACCTGTAGAAACACGTTTAATTTGAGATTATTCAAAAATTTCATATGGTGTGAGTGTTAACTTATTTATAGTTAAAGTTATTTATATCCTATTTAATATTTTAGGTTTGGAGAATATATTTCGAATTGAATAGTATTTATTTGCGCATGCAAGAATTGTAAGTCCTAGCGAATAATTTGAAATTATTTTGTTTCCAATAAAATTTAAACAAATGTTGTCGGTAACAACCTAAATAAGCTTACGATTAACTCATCTGAACTACACTACCCCTCTCAAAACCACCCGAATCCACGACATCAAAGCTACAATTGTCGGCACCTTCATCATCCACCTCATTCCACCATATCGAACCTTCACGCAGTTGGTGCAGGTGAAGCATTCTCTATGGAAGGGTGTGTTCTTGTACGTGATTCCTCCCTTGTTTATAACCTGAAAGAAAATATAGGCTTTTTCTAATTCTACTTTAAAAATTCAAAAAATCTCCATTTTATCTTCATCCACCGTTCTCAACCCTACCCAAGCACTTCCACCTCTGCATTTATTTCACTTAATTTATCACTTCAAAATTAAACACACCCGTCTTCTTTCCCCTCCACTCCGTTCATCTTTAATACAAACACACCGTTTGCTTTCTCCCTCCTTCCCTTCCCCATCCACTTCACCCTCCCTTCCATTCCCCCTCCCCTCCTCCTCATTCCATTCATCTCTCCTCCCCCTTTTCACTCCATACATCTCTCCTCCCCCTTCTTCACTCCATTCATCTCTCCTCCCCCCACTTCACTCTATCCATTCCCCCATCCTCACTCCTTTCATCTCTCCCCTCCCTTCTCACTCCCTTCATCTCTTCTCCCCCCTCCTCACTCCATTCATCTCTCCTCCCCCCTCTTCACTCCCTTCATCTCTCCTCCCCCCTTCTCACTCCATTCATCTCTCCTCCCCCCTCTTCACTCCCTTTATCTCTCCTCCCCCTCCTCACTCCCTCCATTCCCTTCTCCCCCCTCCTCACTCCATTCATCTCCTTCCTCCCTCTTCACTCTATTCATCTCTCCCCTCTTTTCATTCCATCCATTCCCTTCCCCTCCTCACTCCATCCATCTCCCCCCTCCCCCCTCCCCCCTCCTCACTCCATGGCATTTGAAGCATCTCTGTGCATAGTTCTCTTCGTAGCAAGGCACACAAACAACTTCTTGATCACGTGGGATGAAACTCTTGTTTCCTATTGGCTGCAGACACACCTAATTGTTTTGTGATAAGAATAGCTAGTCTTGTTATTTAATTGTTTTTTTATATATATTTGAAAATCTATTATTAAAGTTTATGTATTTCTACATTATTTTCTCAATGTTGATCACTCAGTCTACATTTACTTCCAAAATCATATTTTTTCTAAACATTTCATAATTTTAAATCTATAATAAGCATAATTATTTTTTCACATAAAATTTTTTACTTCTATTTTTCTCATCTTTTTAAAACCCATTATTCTTTTTTCCATGCACCTGACTCACCTTACAACAGAAGCACTGCTCGTGCCACTGCTTTCCCTTGTACTCAAACTTCTTCATTCCTGTGTGATGATGACGATAAAGTTGGGATGTGGGTGGTAGAAATAGTAGCCAAGGTCAAATTTTTGAGTTTAGTAGTATAAAACTGTAAATGTAAATGAGTTTAGTAGTATAAAACTGTAAATGTGAATGAGTTTAGTAGTATAAAACTGTAAATGTGAATGAGTTTAGTGGTATAAAACTGTAAATACTGATTTTTGTGATTAATGGCGTAAGCATTGAAAATCGCTGCAATACCTAAAACCCAGACGTGAAACAAGATAATTCAACATCTCAAACAAACAAACACATTTAATAATCGAAAGCCCACCAGCTCTGAAGAGACCACCACAGCCATCGCAACGGGCAGCAAAGTTGTTGTCATGGCAATCGGCGCAGAAGAGTCGGTTGTTCTTGCTGGCGAAGGGCTGGTCGACCAAACTCATGCGGCAGTCCGCGCACTTGAAGCACCTTTCGTGCCAGTGTCGCTCCTTGTACGACAAGTCCTGTGTTGTGCGTTGCGTGTGCTGGTCTTTGGTGTTTCGTGGTGGACTTTTCTTTTTGGTTTTAACGGAGTTGGGTTGAATCTTTAAATTTTTGTTCAACCAATCAATCAAATAAAGTTATATAGTGCTCTTTAATAAACTCAAAACAAAAAAATGTATGATGAAAAACTTTTAAATATATTTTCACAACTTTCCAAAAAGACCCATTCCATCTTCTCCTCTCCCAAACCAGCCTTAGAGTCGGTTCCAATGGGGCATCTGCACTCCTCGCAGTTGTTGGCGAAGAGCGACTCGTAACACTTGATGCAGAAGGGCTTTTCATCTCTGAGGATGTACCGGTAGCCGACCAGGTTGAGGTTGCAGTTTAAGCAGGCGAAAGTTCCCGTCGGATCTTGAAAGTCCATCATGTTGTCGGCGGTGTTGGTGCTGGTGTTGGTTCTGTTGATGGTGGTGAGGGGTGGTTCTGTAGGATGGTTAATGGGGAGTTTTTAAAAAAATACAAAAAAATAAATTAATGAAAATTTGTTAGAATGTTGATGGTTGAATTTTCGGGGTGAAAATTGTGCTTTTTGAAACTTATATTTTGATAATTTTGGTTATATCTGAATCTTTGAATGCTTGATAGAGGTCTTTACGCTATGAAAAAATTAAAAGTTTAATCATTTTCCCTGACAATAATTTGAATAATTGCAATGTTGCATGTAGGTTTTGGGAGTCATAAGTGCTTCGCGAGAAATTTTTTGCATTTCTGAACACTCAATTTGGATCGTTTGAGTTTTTAAGTAAAAGTATTTTTTCCTTTTTATTCAGAATATTAAGAGATAAATTTATAATGGATATTTTATTTTAAAATATTGATAAAATTAAACTATTTTTCTCTTTTTGGAATTTTTATTTTTTTTCATTAATTTGATTTTTCCAAACTTATTACTATTGGAAGTGTTATCAATTTTTCAGTTTTAGTACAATAGATCAACACTTGAAAAAGCTATTTAATAAATAGACAACATTTTTTAAATGCCTCTAATGAACTTTTTCATTTAAGTAATAAGTTAAACTTAATTTCAAAATTGATAATCATTAAAATAAAATGATTAAACTGAATAATAGACCCATTTACCCTAAAGAAAATAAAAACAAAGTAGCAACGGGAAGCCTGGAAATGGGTGGAAAGAAGGCTTAAATGCAGGGTTAAGGATGAAGATGGAGAAAAGCATCTATACAAATATAAAAGTTTGCAGGAAAGCAGTTGTAGTTGTATGCATTGCTATGAAATATTCGCATTCTTGGTGAGCAATTAAGCATGGAGATTGTGTTGAATTAAAAATAATTTTGAAATAATTTAAATATTTTTTCGGGGTTTTAAACACGAATATTTTTGTATTTCCTTTCCATTAAAGTAATAGAGATTCTGAAATGTATATTTCTTCAGGGGTAATAAAGTTGCATAAACATGTTATTTTCATTTCCCATTCCAAATAACATTTTAAATAGCCCAACAACTATTCTCAACAATGTTTAAGTGTTTTCTATCTGAATTAGATTCTAATAAAATAATATATTTTTTACTAAAAACTTTTAAACTTAAAGTATGCATTTAAATATGTCCGGAATGACCTTTGTAAATAAAATTTCGGAAAATACTAGTTATTTCTATATACGTTTTATACACTTCGAGGCTTTGAATTAGATAAATTGATTTATTATAATTTCTTAATAAGGATTACAAACAGCTTTTTTTAATACAAAGAATTAGCAGGTGCTAGTCTTTTTCGCATATCAGTAAAAAATACTTTTCTAGATTTTCCAAAATTTATCAATAATCCTATCGGGTTCTATTTTCTAAATGTATTCAGCTCTAACTATTGCACTGGAAAGATATCGATTATTGAACATAATTAATGCAAGATTCCTATTAAGACTCCCTGATAATTTATAAATCAATAAATTTTGTTCAAAAACTATCTCCCGATTTTTGATAAACGCGAATGATTTTATTTTTTCTTAAATATATTCAATAATAAAAAAAATCTATTAAAATGAATTCTGTATCCTACAAATATCTCAAGGTTTACTGGATAAAAAATAGTTTGCGGGAATAGGAATTGATCAAACCATCGATGGTTTCGTAGTCCTATTCAAGAAGAATCTAAAAAAAGACCTAGGCTTGGTGGGATGACCTTGATGGGAATAAGAAATTGATTAATTTGATAATGAATCTATAGATTAATTGTAATTAATTAATAGAATCAAATTATAGTCGTTTTTCCATTTTTCGTATCGTTCATACGTAAGTCATGAAAGTAATTATTCAGAAGCTTTTTCAATTAAATCAAAGTGAAATGATTTCACTCAAAAGATATCTGTTTAATCTTTTATTCCGTGTTTTTAATATTCTCATTGTTATTATTACCAGAATAAATATTATTATTCTATCTATTCCCATTTTTATTTACCATATTTTTAGCTTTTGATTCTTATTATTAGTACTATTCTTTCAAATAAAATATACATATTTAGTTTTACAACGAGAACGCATCATCATTGCTTTCTCAGACATTCCAGCCATTCGCAATTTCTCCCCATAATACTTTACGAATAAATTACAAACTTATGCATTGCATATCACGCATAACGCACCTTTCCTGTATTAACTATTTTATAGTCTGGTAAAAATTAATGAAAAAGAATATTGGTTTATAACCTTCGAAGAATTTTTAACTGAAAACTTTTTAGGGGGTGATGATGACGATGAAGAAGATGATGATGATGACGTTGAAAATGGTGTAAATGATGATGATGACGAACAAGTTATTTTTAGGCATGTATATATTCACGCCTTAAACATTTACATTACTCGAAGAATTAAAAAGAAAAAATATGAGTGAGGAACTTAACAATATTTTATTGCTTTTAGTAGAACTTCTCTTTTGGCTAGTTTTCTAATAATTAAAAAATTTTGGAAATATTTATAAATATTTCTTTTCTTTTATTTGCAGCTTAAATGGCCTAAAAGCGGTTTGGGTTCTACGCCACTAGAATAGTGTTCTATTATTTAAACATTTTTCCCCATAGAAAATTGAGAATTAATTCGTTTATTAGTATCAATTCCGACTAGCAAAACCAGCATTAACCTCAAAAAAACTTAAAGAAAAGCCTCAAATAGAATATCGCACAATCCTCTTATCTTGCCCATCACCCCAACGTAAAAAAACCATAGTCTATAGTCTCTAGTTTTTTGCAACATTAAGTCAATTCATATCTCAACCCCATTATCCAAACAGCACTACCCTCCCTCTGGCCACACAACGTGAAGATAAGATATTCCAAAAGAATTAATAGATATCTATAAGTAGCGCCATAACGTGAAAAGTTACTTCTAAGCAAAATAATAAAACAAAAAAATATCAAGCTTACCAACACACCAAATCCTCAATTCAACTCCCTCACCATACCACCATCAAATCTCCACATCATACCACTATCAAACCCACATACTTTTCCCACCATACCACTACCAAAACTTACACCATCTCTACACCACACCCTAAAGCATATCTCTAAAACACCCCCCCCCCCAACACCCAATCACTCTTCCCACTGCATCGCCTCTATCCCGATGACGGCGGAAGTTGGACCTTCTGGCCTGGCTTGAAGGCTGGCATGCCCATATAAGGGCAAGAGGCGCATCTGAATGCGTCTCCAAGGTAACACTGAAGAATTGGAGTGATGAGTGGGAGGTTAAAATAAAATAGTGAATTGTATTGCATTGTGTTGTATTTTATTGTATTGCATTGTGTTGTATTTTATTGTATTGCATTGTGTTGTATTTTATTGTATTGCATTGTATTGTATTGTATAAGTGGGAGGTTGTCGAGTGATTTTGTGTCGGGTTCATGCAACTTGTTGTTGGTCATATGAGTGATGAAACTCATGGTTGGTGATTATATGATCTTCAATTTGCAAAACACATTGTTTATCAACAAGTAGCCCAAACCAGCCCACGATAATGCATACAAGCACCAAAGACACCAAGAAGACATACACTGCCACAAGAAGACTTTGGCAGCTCCTTCTGAGTGGCCACCTCCTTCTCTCCCGCCAACTCCTCAGCCAATCCGCACGTGCAATTCTTACACGCCCTCTTCTTCTGATTGGCCGATTCAGTCCCACACTTTGGGGCGACCAGCGAATCAGAAGAGGGCTTAACTAGGTCAGCTGGCTCGAGAACCAGGTCAGAGTCGATGATGTCATCGTCTAGCATGTCGTTGGCCGAGAGTTTCCAGATTTGGGCGGAAGTCACTGGGGATATAGAAAGAAGATTCTTTTATTAATGATATTTCTAAAGGAATAATATTGGTATTTTAATTTTCTATACTTTGTATAAAAATCTGATTTTTTTATCAATATTTATTTAATGAAATTTTTTTACTGAGTTGTATATAATTATAGTTATTTTGTTAAAAAATCTATAACAAATAATGAAGAATTATACTTACTAATGGTGAAAAAAAATAACTGACATTACTGCAAAAAGATTTAATAACCAATGGTAGATTGATACTCACAATTCTTGCTTTCCTCCACAGCTGTTTCCTTAGAGTGGCCGTCTAGTTTGTAGGATGGACGCTTACAAGATGTGATGGTGATGGCATGAGTTGAAGAGGTTGTGCTTATATCTGATTCCTGGATTTGTTTGAAGGATTTGAAAGATTATAATATGAATATTAATGTTTGGTTTTATATGAATATAATAAAATACAATGATGTTGAAAAATTGTTCAGATATATAACTCAAATATATAAATTAAACCAAACTTTAACATAATACTTGACGAAAGGTCAGTCGCTTACCTTAACTTCAATGCTGATGAATCCAGAAAACTTAAGTTCAGACTTAAATTTGGACACAGCATCAGATGATTTAGTGATGATGAGAAGGGGTGAACTGAATTTCAAAGTGTTCAAAAGACTGTCCAAAAATTGCTCATCAATCTTGGGTGAAGATGGAATGGCTATGATGAGATCGTAGTTATTTGGTGGAAAATCTGTTTAGATGATTAGAGAGTTGAAAATTAAATGTTTTAAATGATTTTATTTTTATCTAAAAAAAATAAAATTTTGCACACAAAAAATTTAACTTTACTTTTCAGAGATTACTTACCCTGAGTTTTGAAGGAAGCAACAACAGGCTTAGACCCAATTTTGTCTTTCACAATTTTTGAAAAATGTTCACTGAGGTCATCATTGCTGTCTTGAAGAACCAAAACCTTGTCTTCTTTCTTCAAATTTTCAATCTGTACGAATGACATTTTAGTCGGAATATGAACAAAATAAATTTACGAAAAAACTTGAAATTTTCTAGAAAGATGATTGTTATGCGATTTAATATTGGTCAACTAATAGGGATGTGGAACTAAAGTTTAAATAATTTATTTATTATTTATTTAACAAATTATGTATTGCACACTCAGGACAACTCTTTGAGATCATTTTATACAAATTTAATTTTTCATTATTTTTAATTTTCAACAAATTTATTTCCATAATATTTCATACTTCTATCTTTAAATAATCTGAAAAATTGCACATTTTAACCGCATTAAAAACTTCAAAATAATATTTGAAGTATATTTCAGACACCTTTGGTTTAAAACTTTCAATCAGACTTTTAGTAATCTTTTAATAATAATAATAATAATAATAATAATAATAATAATAATAATAATAATAATAATAATAATAATAATAATAATAATAATAATGACGAGCATTATTGTAGTGGCGTATAACCCGAACGAGCTTCGAGGCCACCTAGGCTGGATATTTTCTTTTACGCCTTTGGGTTACTAGGGCATTGGTTGCACTTGAACCTAAGACTTTTCATTACTGGTCAAGCCACTCGGCTACCCGTTCACCCACGTGTTTTAAAACACCTGTGTGGGTTTAACTTCCGAAACTTTTTGAATAATACAATTTTTTATCATTAAACTTCTGATTTTAATCAAATAAAATCTTTGTCTTAAGTTTAATCTCTGTTATTTAAATAACCAATAAAGCTCTACATAAAGTAATATTTACCTGGTAAACAGGTAGTAATGACTGATTGAAAAGAGAATTAAAGTGACAACAATAATATACATTTTTAAATTCCAAATTTTTTGTTCAACTATACGTTTTTGCTTTGTACTTTTAAATTAGCATAAAGATTTATAATCATAGTGTATTAAAAGAAACTGCTGAAAATAATTTTAAAAGTTGTATTTTGAAAGTATTTTAAATGCACCCGACACTATTTCTCAACCATGAATTCTTTTTAAAAGTTCTTCACAACATAAATCATATATCCAACCTCGCTTTCGAACCACTTAAGAACTTTAGACTCCATCAATTTAACTATTTCGCGCTCCACCACTGAAGTATATAAGCTTGAGAGTCACTTGAACCCTTGGTATATTAAGCAAAAACAATAATTTAACCCGTGCCTGAAAAGTAAAAAAATAGTTTAAAAATTATTTTCGGGTATTAAATATTTTATTTCTCAATAAGTGATTGATAGAGCTGTAATTAAACAATCTCCAAATTCAAATGCTATCCATAGTTCAAACTATCGGAAAGTTAAACTGTTATTTAAAGTTTAAATTAAAAAAAGGATTTTTAAATTGCATTGAATATAGGCATATATCAGAAGACATGTTTTTAAAAAGACAAATAAACATTGACACTTTTTGCATCAAAATTATTTCTCGAAAACCTTTACTAAAAAGTATTTGCAAAAGAGTTTAATTGCAAAAAACTGTAAATGCTTAAATTGTTAGTACCAAACACAGAAACGACTGAAAAAACATATTAAAAAGAAGAAGAATAATAAAATAAAGTAAACTAAAAACGACTGGAAAATAATAAATATAATTGAACAAAATTTTCATTTAAAAAATGCCGATAATGAAAATAAAAGTAATTAATAAGTGAAAAAGAAGAAGGAAAAAATAGTGTCACCATTCCAACATGAACATCTTCAACAGTTTCAAAAAGAAAAAAAGGTCATTCAACATAAGTGAACCAGACAGCGAATACAAGGTTTTTATTTTTATTTTATTATTCTTTTTTTCAATTTTTTTATTCAAATAAATACTCAAAATTTAATTATTTTTTCTTAAAAATAACTACTTACACTCCCTCAACCACCATTACGATTTAAACTTTCAAAAACCGGTTCGATGCTTGCGTCATAACCAACCTCTCCATAATCTTTACCGTTGGAATGAACATCGCTTGCAGCATCATTATCACCACCCTCAACTTCTCCACCACTCTTATCTTCACCATAAAACCACCACTACCAGCAATACACCAACCCTTCATCTCCACCACCACCAACAATACACCAACCCTTCATCATAAAACCACCACAAAGGTCAAATATCTCGGCAACGTGCCTACTGCCTTCATGAAAGGTGATGGCTGCGTCGATAGGCCGGTGCAGCTGCTATGGGAAAACTTTCTGAAGAATGAACACACGTGCCTCAATATGGACATGGTGGTGTGCCCGTCTGGATTGAAGGTTGGACCATGGGGATGGATATAGCAAAAATATTGGTGGAGTGTTGTGGGTAAAGATGGTAAAGAAAGGCGGATTGTGGAGAAGGAAGGTAGAGTGAAAATAAGTGGGGTTTTGGAAGTGAGGGTGGTCGAGAAAAGTGGATTGAGAGTGATGGAAGGAAGGCGAGTTAAAATGATTCAATTGGGAAGATGCAGGTAAAAATGATGGAGTGATGGAGAAAAAGATATTAGATTGAAGAAGAAATCGGAAACGTAGTGTAATTACTATCGAAGTCTTAATTATCTGAAAACAACCACATAAACTACAATAAAAAATCCCTAAAAATAGAAGTGATAAAAAATCAAAATGATTATGAAGAAGATACTGATAGCCAAATTCATAATACAGTAACACTATTTATATTTTTAATTAGTTTAATAAATAGAATAGGTTTTATCCATCTGGTGACCTGGGTTAATGTTCTAATTAAGAAAGAACTCTAAATTGAGAGTTTCAAACTGAAGAGCGTTACGAAATATCTTTTTAATTTATTCTAAATTTTTGTAATAATTTTTATACAATTTTTGTGTGTTTTATTTATTTTTTAAGTATTTTTATTTGAAACCAAAACACATTTAATTAATCTATTCATTTGTATTTTGAAAAAGTGTTTTCAAGTTTTTTTTAAATTTGCAAATTATTCACTCATAAACATGTGATTTGGAAAATTTGTCATTGAATTCACAATAACTGAAAATTCATTATTGTAACTCAATAATACGTTGGATTTCATGAATGCTTTCTCTTATTTTATTGTGTTTTACTGTATCGCCTATTGTGTTGGTTTATTTAAATCTCGTTATTTGCGATTCGACTTTATTGATTTATTAAATATTTATAGCCTATTGGGGAAACACACGATATATTGAGCGGTGAAACACACGACTTTTATACAAGCGTCGCGTGTTCGATTCCTTTGTTAGGCTGTGTGGCCCAATTGGGTAAGTAAATGCCTTTACAGCAAAGGTCTAGAAACACTTTCTATGTTTGAAACTAGTTTATTAATAATTGTTTCAAATTATTATTATTATCACCATATTTGTATTAAATCTAAACTTACTTCTACAAATATGATTTAGCATTAGTTAACTGATCAAATCACATCAAATCCCTTCCCACATTCACAGGTGGAGACGAAGGAACAAGGTTTAGTCGAGTACCGCTTCCACCGTATCGCTTACTGCACACATCTCGTCTCACATCCACGCCTCTTTGTCTGGGTCTATAGGCATGAGGGCAAAAAGTTGGTGCTGGTACTCAATCAAATCAATCAAATAGATTTTTATAGCGCTCTTTCTTCAAACTCAAGAGCGCTACTGATTTATAAAATATTTTTTTAAATAATTTTGTTGTGGTTTTGTAAAGATTTTGAGTTTTTATTGTTCTTGCTATTTTTTTGCTAGTATTTGTAACTCGTTTTTGGCTGTTCTCAAGAACCTCAGACGCTTCAGAATGTCAAGTGTCGGTGCTGTCAAGTGTTTTCAATGATTTTTTACGATGAAAATGGGTAACAAAAAGATTAAAAAATTATAATTTCACTTATCAATATTAATGAAAATGATTATTTATTCAAAAGACTCAAAGTGGAGTTACGGTGTCATGCTGCCCTGCTTAAGAGCGAAGAAAAAGCGATGGAAATTCATGAAAAACTACAGAAAAGGTCTGACTTTAGGTTTTCGTGAGCGTTTACTAATGGTGGTTTTTATTGTTTCATCGGTTATAATTTATGTTATACTTTAAACTTTAAAATAAAAATATATATCTTTATTATTCTTTACCTTGTCAACGCAGGTTAAACGCAGCGCTCAATGAATACACGCGAGAAAAGACCAGACAACAGAACTCTCGCCTTACGATCGAGAAAAAAAATTCACTGAACGACATCACCAAAAACCTCCACAGCAACAGCTACTTCAACCGACTCAACAAGTCGAAAAGTTACAGCAGTGAAGATTCGCCGACCAGAGAGCTCAGCTTTCCACGGTCGAAACCCGTCAGACTGACGTTTCTCAGCCAGGCCGACAATTACAAACCTTCGTGTGAGAATTCGACCAAAGCTCCGAAACTGCATTCGATATCAGAGGCGATTGGTGAAGAGGAAGAGGAAGAGAAAGAAGAAGAGGAGGAGGAGGAAGATGACATAAGAGCTTTAGGCGCATCTATATGGTAATTATGGAATTCTTTGTAAGAATGAAATTCCTATCTGAGCATAATGTTTCAAGTTATTTGCATTTTAAGAATTTGATTGGCTTTTGTAGCAATATGCAGAGTCTTTCTGGTTTAATAGCATCTATTCATCACTCATCCAAGCACGCCACGATCATCCCAAAAACCCTTCTACACAGCATCCCAACCATCCTTCTACCAACCTTGACGTCTAACCTTTTCCGATTTTAATAACTGCGTTTCATCCATCCATCTTTTCACCCACTCTCTCATCCATCCCTCTTTCCAATTCATCCCACAGTCTCAACCCAGACTCGCAGAAAGACACTCTTGATCAAATCGGTGACGTCAACAAGGATAATTCCAGCAGCGAATCAGGATTTCAAGATGAAAACGATACTGATAGGGTTTGAAAATGGCGATGATGATGATTATGTCGTTGTAATTTAAATGGCGATGATGATGATTATGTCGTTGTAATTTAAATGGCGATGATGATGATTATGTCGTTGTAATTTAAATGGCGTTGGTTGAGTTTGTGGTGCTTGTTGGTGATGGTTTGGTATGATGAAATTGGTGAGGATGATGATGATGATGATAATGATGATGATGATGATGATGATGATGATGATGATGATGATGAGAATGATGATGATAATAGTGGTGAAGATGATAGTTTTGGTAATGGTAAGAATGAGAGGATGATAGTGGAGATGATATTGATGATAATGGAGGGGCTGGTTGAGTTACTAACAGTGAATACAAAGCTTTTGGTATGATGGCTTGTAAAGTGAGATTTGAAGAAATGGCAGCTTAGATTAATTTTTATATCGAAGTTGGAAAAATATAATTTCTAAAGATATAAAGTTATATACACATTTAGACAATTCTGATAGTATTTTTAATATTTCTATTAAATTTGTCCAAAAACCTTGATATTTATTTTTTAGTTTCGGTTTTATATTATTTTTTTATGTTTTCTGTTACACTTTTTGTTTTTATTTTTTGGCAATTGATGGTTTAAAGCGCAAAATAAAAATTTTCCATTTTAAAAAAACTATAAAAAACACTAAGGAATAAGTCGTTATTCATGAAAAAACTTTTCAATCCAGAAAAAATATAACCAATAAAAGAAAAAAATTCATTGAAAACTAAATAAAATTATTTTTAAAACAATAGAAAAAATCAAGTGGTAAATAAAAAATAATAGTGTACTTTAAACCAACAATTACCCATTTTTCATATTCTGTTTTTAGACTTATCAAGTTGAGATTGTTTTTAATAGATTACTCAGTTATAAATCCTATTTTTGACAGTTAAAATTTACAAATTTAGTAAACGGATTTTGAGAATTATTTTTGGAATAATTTAATAATTATCTTTTTAGAATTGATTTATTTAGACAATATTTGCATTAATTTTATTCAACTATGAATTTTTATTTGATCTTTCACTAAATTAAATCAAGATTATCTAATTTTTACTATTTAAAGTGTATTCTTGTTTCTTATTTTAAATTTATTTTCATTATATTCACGCAACCAACTCTATATCATCTGAATGGAAATATTAATTTACCCCATATATAATTAACTAAATTTATTTATTCAGTCTTTATATACATTATTTTTGTTACTTATTATACTTCAGATAAATAATTTCGTATTTTCAAATGTATTAATAAAAAATATTATTGAAACTATATTAAAAATGAAAGAATAAACTATTTATTCATAAAAATTAAATTTCAAGCAAAAGCCATTTAAATGAATTTCTAATGTTCGATGCTATGTGATAAATTTTGTAAATTTCTAATAATTTATAGAGATGGTGTTGATGTTGTTGAGAGGCTATTTATTAGTTTGCAAATCTTTCGTCATTTATACTGCTCATACTATTTAACTACTAGCAAATTTAATTGCTTTTAAACTTATAGTTATTTATTTAATTATATTTAAATATATAAAATAGTATTCCATTTATTAATAGTATTTTAAATTAATTATTGCATATTTTATTATCTTAAAGATCTTTAAAAGGATATTTGAAAATAATGAATGGTCTTAAAATTTATGTTTCTGATGACTTCTCAACTTGAATTTCTGTTCGAATTGTCTCTTGTCCACTGTTTTTAAACCATGATTTAACACATTTCTTGACATACACTTACACACTCACCAAATAAACACCCACACACACACACACACAAACACACACACACACATACACACACACACACAATGCCTCTATCACCTTGCTGAGTTTTGCCATAAGCATTTGATAAAAAGCGTTTAATAGAATATTCATAGAGAGAATCAAGTTGATCACTTTAAATGTGTTCAAAACTGTTCTGTTCATTAGTTGTTCATCATTCTGTAGAAAATACAAACCGATGCATTATTTACATTTCACGTATGCGCTGAAAGAATGATTTTGTGGAAAAAAAAGTGTTGAAATCGTTGTTAAGAAATAATTTCTTTATAAAAACCTTCAAAATCCTAGAATTAAACATAAAAACATAGATTTTTAATTCATCTTTATAATCATTAATGTCAAGAGGATTTTTTCCCGTGGCATCAGTTTTTAAACTTTGGAATGACAAATTGGCACACTTGAGTTATTTATTTCACTCATTCCAATAATCCACAAAACAAAATTTCAACAAAAAAAAGTTTAAAAAACGAAATATTGTCAACCAGCCGAGACTCCTCCAGAACTACGCCTTCTCGTCGCATTGCAAAGGCTTGGCGACGAAATCTCGCTTGTACGACGAAATCCACTCTTGCACGGGCAGCGGACGAAGATTGAGTTCCGGCTGGTGACCCGGAAAGGCTACGAAAGAACGTCTGCTGGGGTAGGAGACAAAGTTCTTGAGGCCTTTAGGAAGTTGAGTGACTGGAATGCAGTTGAAGGCTTTGGCGTAGGTGGTTTGGTAGTTGTGGCTGTTGTACCCTTCTAGCTTTTCGCCCTTGCTCAGCATTTGGACGCTTCTTCTTTCTTCGAGCCAGTTGCCCATCAGAGTGCTGTTCCGGAACGTTAGTTCCGTGTCTTGAGCTGGTCTTGAAGGTTAGGGTGGTATTTAATAAATTTATGCGTGCTGCTGTGAAATTTGTTCCATGTAATATAAAGATAAATATAATTATAAGTTTATATAATCATTCAGCGCGTTGTATTGGAACTCAGTGAGAATAGTTTTTCATACTTAAAAAAAAAGTTTTTGGGTTTATTTTTTAGGATCATTGGTTTTAAATAAAGCATTCAAATTCTTTCCTAAACAAAATGCGATTTTATTGTGTTTAGGCTAAACACAATAAAATCGCATTTTGTTATAACATTTCAAAAATCATGATGAAAATATGAATTTAATCGCTTGTGTTAATTAAACTTTTATTTATATAAGCGATCAGGTTCAATTATTAAACTATTATTAGATGCTATATTTAAGTTATCTAATAAAACAGACCTGCTTTGAGCCTGGTCCTTGTATTCAATGAAGCGAGGCATGCAAGGGTAGTACCTATCTTCTCCCAACTGCATCTCCAACCTCTCATTAAGCGAAGCCATCTTGAAAAGTCCAGTTGAAAAAATAATTTTTTGATTTTTTTGTTTCAGGATTTAATAAAATTAAACTTTTTAATTGCTTCTTTGAATTCAAATTGATATTTACGAGTCAATACTTGCTATTATTATACTACGGCTAATAGTGTTTATTTGTATAATCTGAAGAAAAACAAACTAAAGATTGTAGCGTTATAGAAGAAATATTCCGAATTTAAAAGCCATTAAATCATTTAATTATCTAAATGAAGAACTATTGAAATTTTTTATTAAGCAAAAATACACAATTTATGTTATTTTCTGTGGTGGTTAAATAAGAATCGAAAGTCAAATACAAACGAATAATTGTGCCTTTAAGAGAAATGATAGTAAGAAAATCAATAAAGTGAAATAATCATTTTAATCGTAATAATAATAATAATAATCAACGACGAAAATAAAAACAAGTTAGATGATTCCAGCCTTATTCTGTTCCCTCTAACATATTTTGCATTTCCAAGCGCTTGACGTAATTTAGAAAATGATTAAAAAGTTCAACATCATTATCAGTAATGCAAAATAAAATCATACTCTCTCATTCTAATCCTCTTGAAATCATCTCGTAAAGCACACATACACACATACGTACAGCATAAATTAACATTTCCAAGCCGTCCCAGATACATTTGAAGTTTAGATATATATATATATACGTGTGTGTTTGTATTAATACACAACCTTTAAATATATACGGAAGTATATATTGTGTATTTTAAATACATATTTTGTGGGATTACTTGAAGACGCATATAAGCAGCTGTAGTAGTAGTAGTAGTAGTAGTAGTAGTAGTAGTAGTAGTAGTAGTAGTAGTAGTAGTAGTAGCAGTAGAAGTATTAGCAATAGTAGTAGTAACAGCAGTAGCAGCAACAGTGGCGACAGAATCAATAGCAATTTAGATTACACACATATATATTTGTCTCTTACCACTGTAATAGGTGCAAATCAAAGAAACTTGAAACACAAAAAACTACTACAGCAATCAACCTTCTCCTCCTCGCCACCTACAACTACTCCTGAAGCACCATTACACGATTTAGTGTCTGTATATCGATACCATTGATACACGCACCAAGACCATCAAACCATTAAAGCCTACATTGAAGTCACCTCGAAAACTATTACAACTCACACGCACGCACGCACGCACCTTAAGCCATCACACATTAAACCATCCATCCACTCACATCCATTCATCCAATCATTTTAAAATCCCAAACTCCTCTAAACCACCATCTAACTAACTAACAAACCCCCTTCCTCATATTCTAATGACTCATTAATTCACTAATAAAGCTCAGAAACAACCTTAGGCATTGCAATTGCATCATCATCATCATCATTGCATCAACATCATCATCATCATCATCGTTGCATCGACCACACACTGCCACTCTACAAAAGGAGACAGATCGGCTTCTTCTTCTTCCTGGTGGCGAGAGCGGCTCGAGTGGCCGTCTCGAAGACCTCCCTGACGCCGTCCTTGCTCTTGGCGGAGCACTCGAGGTACGAGTAGGCGTTGATCTTCTCCGCCATCGCCTTGCCTGGTGGTGGTGGTTGTGTGTTGTTGAGTGCATGGTGATGAGTGCATGGGGTGAGCCTTGACTTGATGTACACAAGTATGTCGAATTCAAGTAAATTCTATGAGAAGTTACTACATTCTAGGGACTTGAAGCACTTATATGCTCTTGTAGAAATACCCATTATCATAGTGACAATACACCACTGTATAAATACTCACCATCATCATATAGTGATGATGATCCAATAAGAAATACTCACCATCATCATATAGTGATGATGATCTAATAAGAAATACTCACCATCATTATCATCATATAGCGATAGTTCATGATAATGATGCTGACCTTCTTCGGAGCGAACAGGCTCCTGCTTCATCTTCATGAGTTCTCGCTTGGTCGCCTCGTCGCTCCTCAAGTCCTTCTTGTTGCCCACCAGGATGATCGGCACATTCGGACAAAAGTGCTTCACCTGTGTGTGTGTGATTGAAATACCTCAAGGTTAAGTACTATAAATATTAATTTTAATTATTATGATAAATATAATTATTGGTATAAATATTACAATTTATATAATTATTGTTTTTAGGATTATAATTATTAAGACTTTAGTAATCTTATAACCTCAGGGGTCCACTTCTCTGGGATATTTTCAAGAGAGTCAGGGGAGTCGATGGAGAAGCACATGAGAATGACGTCGGTGTCAGGGTAGGAGAGAGGCCTTAGTCGGTCATAGTCCTCCTGTCCTGCTGTGTCCCACAGTGCTAGTTCAACCTGGTTTGGCGGAGAACTTTTGTTAAAGTAAAAATTTAAATATTCTTTACAGTGCTTAATAAAATGTTCGATTTTATGATTGAACAATATGTGTTATAATTATGAAGCCTAGCTGTATGGATTAATTTTTTTAATGAATTCATTATTGTTATGTATTTTGCTTTGAAGGCAAATAATTACTTGTTTTCCATCAACTTCGATATCAGCCACATAATTCTCGAAAACGGTTGGCACATAAACTTCAGGAAACTGGTCCTTGCTGAAAACGATCAGCAAGCAGGTTTTACCACAAGCTCCATCCCCGACTATAACCAACTTCTTGCGAATAGCAGCCATTATCACTTAATATTCCAGTGAGTTCCTGTAAAAACAAAAATATAATGTATCTGAGAAAAGTTACTTTTTATTTGATATTTGTGAAATTTAATGAATGTTATAGGCGAGACGCCATTGAAATATAGACACGCCCAACTCAAAAAGGAACTAGCTGAAGTGGAAAATTTTGACTTTTTTTTAAATAATAAAAAATATTCTTTTATAACTCATATTTATTTTTGAATTTCGAAAAACTAAATGAAATTGAAAATTGATTGTGAGTCATCCGTCTAATTACACAGGAACAAGGAGACAATGATACGCAAAAATCTAGTTAAAGACAAAATACTACTAAAAATCTGATAAAATAAAGTTTGAATCTTTTGAATATCAACTTACTCTAATTAAAGTATGTTTCCAATGTAAGCAGGTGCCTTTTCTTGACTAAATATAAAACAAAAATGGTTATTAATTAAAAATGACGAGGAAAGACCCTAAATAAAGCAAAACATTTTCTAGAGCTTCCTTTGGAATACATTATTTAATTGAAACTTTAAAATTTCGAAGTAGTTTTAATCAATATTTTACAGACTTTTAATACTTAAAATATCACTAAACTAACTAGTATACCGAAGTATTCAAAGAACCAATGACAAAATATAAAATTATATTATAATCATATATAATTATCATATATGATAATAAAATTCATGCATATTAACGGTCCCAAACTCAAACCCAGATATCTGAACAGGTTCAGTAAGTACGCAGCTTTCTTGAAACAATGACGATTTTTTCTTTCCATTCTCCATATCTGGTCACATTTCAGATATTCGTACTAGTTGTGGTTGTTGCTTGGGATGATAGGGAAATGACAAAGAAGCGTGAATAAAATAATTTATATGTTCTATTGTTTTTGCAGATGTGTGCAGCCTAAGCCACGATTTTTGGCATAATAGCATAACTTACTATTTGACCACAAAACCTCTCAATGAATGTATTTATTTTTTTTTAATTTCTGTTTCAACGACTTAAAACATTTTCTTGCCTTATTAATCAACTAATAATTTTTGAATTAAATTTATAAAAAAATTACATTCTCAGTACTTTTATTTATATTTCTACAAAAAAAGTTGCAAAATTAATTCTGGTTTTACTATAGTTTAAAAAACCTAACTTTTGTCAAAGAAAAGAAAAAATCGCTTTGGAAACAAAAGAACACTTTTAGGGCATCAAAGCAAAGAAATTTAGATAATGAAGGAATTGCGTGGTCCCTGATTATTTTCTTATTTTTAAGTTTTTTATTTTATTTATTTGAGAAAATAATAATTGAGGTCATTGAGTAAAGAAGAATTGATTAAATTCAAATGTTATTTAAATAGATTTGGTTATAGGCCTACTGTTTTTGAGGTTGAAAGTTAATATAGCATATATGCTATGCAAACTTACACGAGTAGGTATATGCAAAAAAAAATTATTTTTGCCAAAGATTCAAGTTATTTCCATTCTAATGATCTTATTTGAAGCTATACAAGGTTTACTTACTAGAATTATAGTTGTGCTGGTGCCACTCTTGCTTTTGCAGTCTCGCAGTGATAATAATTTCGAAAGAGTCGCCTTCAAAAACCCGCCCATCGATGATTCCACGCCAACAAGTCTTGATGATAATGCCGACTCAAAATATCTCTGTTCTTGCGACGTGCCAAGTCACAGCGTCCAGATGAACTTAACGTGTTTGTCGATTCTGAACTGCACGCTGCTCTGTCGCGCCGATGAGAATTGCGTGTCGTTCAACTTCCTCGGAGGCAGTGGCGTGTGTGAGTTGTTTAAGAATTACACGTGTGTGTACCAGCAACATGATGATGGTGTCCTATGCCAGCACTTCGTCAAGAAGGGTTTGTGGGAGGCGTGCTTGAATAAATGTATTAAATGCTTGGATAGAACAATTGCTGATGCAAATGAAAATTGAAGGATAAAGTGCATAAAAATTCTATTTTTTGAATTGATGAATGTGGCAATAAATAATCGAAAGAAATTAATTGTTTGAATAAACTTCCACCCAAAAAGGTCATTTCAGAGAACTTTACATAATGACGAGTAATGAGCTTTTGCAGATGTATGTGGACGGAACCCAAATCGAGGATCTTGTTTTTGAAACGGTATCAATTCCTCTAGAAACTCGGGTTATAGCTGTTGAAGTTGCTCATCCACGCGGGAATGGTCAAGTTAAGTGGTGTTTGATAATCAAACTTTAAACTTTTTGGCATAAATGGTTGCGTTACAATACAGTATTTAAATACTAAAACTCAGAAGATATGAACTGATAAAACTTAACTAGACATTTTCTACGCACCACATCATTTATGACAAGCGAGGAACCCAATAAATAAATTGAAACTTTTTATTATTTTCCCAGAAGCAACGACAATAACAACCACAATGTCCACACACAACAGGTGGGATTACCTTGGCTTCGAATGACACTTTCATCGATGGCTCAGTCAAGCGGTGGAGATGTTCGCAAAGGTTCGAAAGTTTCTGGTTCTACCCCACCTTCAACGACACTCATTGGAAAGAGCCATATGAAGGTCAACAAGTCATGGCATAAAGCATAGAATTAAGCATTTCAATATAACTTTTTTTATTTTAGTTAATTTTTGATATAAATAACATTCAAACGTTGGTCAAATAGATCTTTATCAAAATGAAAATAGTGGAAATAAATTGTATAAATAAAAATAATCAAATATTTTCTGTAGTTAAGAAAAATAGAATAATGGTGGACAGTACTACAATTTGGTTCGAAGAATTAAGCTCAGAACAAATTCTATACTGTCGCTACAGAACAGGTCTGCTCGAAAGAAGTGAACATTTGTTAAGAAAAAGTTTATTTATTCTTATAAAACTTGAGAATTGATTGTTTTTCCACGATTTTGTTTGAATAAATAGTGAATTATACAACCATCATCGAATCATCCTCCCACTAATTTATCCTTGCAATACAGGCATTCTCAAAGAACAACCCTGATTCCACGGATCCGAGAAGCTGAAACATGCTTACTTTTTTGTAAAATTGAATAAGTTTCCAAATCATTCATTTCATGAAATGATATCTTTAGTTAATGACATGCATTTTTTGAAACAAGGCGGTATAACTTGTGCTACTAATTTTCATAATCTTCTATGACGAATGTATGTTTTCTTCGAATTTTTTAAAACTCTCATGAATTACTAAAATAATAAAATAATTTATATTTGGAATTCTTGAGGCTTACTATCAAACCCTCACTCCCGCTATTGAGCGAAATTTAAATATGATTAATTTTATATATTTTTTAGAATAGTAAATTTTAATGAAATTTGCCACAAAAATAACAACTGGTCATTCAGATCTGTGATTTTTCATATGTTAAAGTGAACTCTGGTATTGGCCATACGTAATATTTTTAACAATTTCTTTATAAAACCTAATGTTTGACACCCTCTTTGAGGAAACTTCTATGATCTCTAGAATAACTATCTTTTGTTATAATTTAGATTCACTTTCTAAAAGAAACTTAAATGAAAGGTTAAAGTGGAAATTCTACAATTCATAAAGTACAAAAGTCAGAACAGCTAATGCTGTAAGTGTAGGCGTACAAATCAGAAGAAAAATCACAAACGGAAAGTAAAAACTCATAAAAATAATTCGAAAAAGACGCTTAAATACATGAAAAAACAGAATGTTAAAAAATGAGATTTGTGGCTGAAACGGGCGGAGTTTTCATCGACGATAACAATGCTGAGGACTGGTTGCCAGGGGTTTTCTCCGGTGTGGTAGCGTTGAGAGCAGGAGTCCCCTGAAAGGATTTTTCCAATATTTATACAGAAAACTTAGTTTTTGCATAGTTCGCTTATCATACAATGGAAAAGATATAATAAAGCTAATAAAAACTTAATGTCTTGGAAATTAAACATTGTTATCATTTTTCTGTTAAACATTAAATGTTAAAATTTAATATTTTGCCATTTTAACACAAACCCCCGATTAAACTCTTGCTGTCTATCATATAAAAACTATCAATCAATCAAATATTTATATATTTATAATAATGTCAACTCCTCACATAATCTTTCACTTTCGGTCATAGTAAAGCGCAAACTGCTTCCCTCGTCCACTGTGTTACTGAATGCGGTCTGTGAAACGTCGCAATGCGCCGATGAGGAACGGGACATGCTTATGTGTCTCCAGCCGGTTCGCTCGTACACCTTGGAGAATAGGCCATTGTGGTATGGGTAAGTATTGGAAAATTGGTATAAAGAGTTTAAATCTGGGGTTTTGAAGATTGGAGTAATTTTAAAAATACTAAATTATTATTCATTTAATTTGAAACAGTTAGTAAGATTTAAATTATTAATCAATTTAATTATTTGAAAGAAAGAGAAAAAGGCAGACGCAGAAAATAGGAGTACGGACAAAAATAATTTTCAGTAACGACTTCTAATGGAAGGAGCTAAAAATGGAAAAAATGAATTTAATTATTTTGAATAAAACACACGTACCCAACACCTGTAAGTAGATATGGCGTCCATCCAGTCGAACGTTATCATGAAAGATTTCATGTTTTCCATCCAGTAACCGATGCAGATCAACTCCCTATCGGCTATCTCTGTAGTCGGTTAACAATTAGCTTTTTATTCTTTATATCTATTTTTTTAAGTTGTAAAAGATTAATTACAAGAACACCAATTTGAAATAATGGGAAATCTATTAATAAAGTTTTTAGATTTAAAGTAAACTCATTTTCTCTCATGTTTTAATGCATTAATAAACTAACCATACTCTCCAATGGGTTTTCCGGTGTGGTCGAGAGTATCACAATACGAAACGTCGATTGACAACTTGAAAGGGTTTCCGTCACACGATTTGATTTCTGAAACATCATCCGGACAGTCGATCATGTGTCTGGGCCTCTCAGTGTAGGCGTTTTCGACTTCTGTCTTGTACCTCTCTTCGGGAGATCCATCTTGCACGAATTTGTATCTGCCTCCGATTGGACAAATCACTGGACTTGGAGGATCAACTGTGAAGATGTTTAAAACGTTATTTTATAATGTTATTTTTGATATATTAACATTTTTCTTTATAAAAAATTTAAAGTTTAAAAAAAGCCATGTCGAGTGGTTTAAAACTTATATTCCACATCGTTCAGCCCCCACTCACGCATGAAGTAATTGTAGATCCACTCTTCTGGCTCGGAAGATCTTTCGAAAGTGAAAGTCGTCCACGCGCAAGTTTCTCTGAACACTCTTTCCATGTAATCCGGCTCTCCAAATCGCTCCAGACGGGTAGATATTGGTTTGCCTTTGGTGGTGAATTGCAGGAGGTTTTGAATTATTTATTTTTCATTATTTCCTAAATAATATGAATATTATAGTGTTTTTGAATAAGCACTTACTCGCTCTGAAACGTATGAGACTATGATGCCGGTTCAAGAAATCGAAACATACAAAATGGGTTTCACTGAAAATTCAAAAAGTGAAAATTTATTTAAAATTGAAACCAATTAACTTTTTTTATAAAGAATTACTCTAAAATCTTATTCAGAACCCACCATTTTCCTTCGTCCATATGGAATGTCAAGTATCTTGAATCAGCCGTCGCCATGCAAGCGAAAAATGTTTTTTGCGTTTGGTATTGGTTGAGAACGGTTTCTTTGTAGATGTGTGTGGTGTTGATGGTGATGGAGTGATCCAATTCTCCTCCCATGTAGTAAGTGCCTTTGTGTTTTTAAGATGTTATTTTATAGGTTTTCAAAGCAGTTTTGGTGTTTTATTCTACTTTAATTATCTTTCAGATTATGAAATAAATGGCTCACAAATAGAATATTTAAGGAATTAAATACATTAAAAAACAGGTTATTAACAAATTGATTTTCCTACCCGTAAAGTTCCGTGGAAACCTACAACCAGGTTCAAATGAAGGTATTTGGTCGTATATCACTGAAACATTGCAAGTTAAGATATAATTTTATTACAAAATTAGCTAAAAAAATATTTTTTTAAATATTAACTTCTAATTCAACCGTCTTATCAAAATAAGTAATTAACTTTTCGATAAATTATAAGTCTAGTTTCAAGATCATAAATTTTTTTTACATAACCACGAGTATCAACAAATTAAGAAGACTTGGATAGTGTATAAAAGAGTTATTGTATACTGTATAGAAAGACTTACTGGGATCGAGAATAAGCCTAATATCTCCTTCGTATGGAGTTTTCAAGACAGCGCAAGAGGCCCATCTGAGTGAGTGAAACGTGGAGATAGTTTTACTTCAAGCAGAAGTAACCTAACATTTATTACTACTGGTAATAATAGTAAAAATGACGAAGTTAGTTTTGGGAGTTTATGGTCAGTGGCAATAATACCATTAGCTTTCTCCGCCTAATACTTGAAATAAAAACCACTTTATCTGTTAGATTAAAGACTGAGTACCATAAAATATTTGTTTAAAGTTTTCCACTTCGAGATTGATTGCAGTACTTATATTTGTTTGGAGAAGATGACACACCGTGAAAGACTGAATCGGAGCTGGTTGTCATCTATTTCTTGGTCTTGTCTTGTGAGCTGCGAGTGGATGTGAAGGTAAAGTAGTCAAACTAAATTTAAGTGAACAAATAGTTTGGAAGGGTTGCATAAGCAGGTTAGCAAAATAATTTACCAAGCATCTGAATCGGTCTCTGTGTTTAGTTGCTCCCAAGTCCGAAATGGCAGAATAAACGTTTCCTTTGCCATCCTTCCAACTACCCATGCATTGAAAGCGAATCTCTGTTGAAAATAAATGAGAATAAAGCATTGTAAATTTGGTTTTTAAGATTTTAAAGAATTCAGTATAAAAGGGTTTGACTCACTTGAATTATACGACCCGTCAACTTCATCACACACACCAGACGACATGTCGAAAACCTGGTTGTCCACGTACACCGAACCAGGCAGTTGACAGGCGTTTATGACATTCTGTGGAGAATCGCATATGCTGCCGCCCCCGAAGTTAACTTCGTATGTGTAATGAAAGCAGCCCTCGAACGTCGTCTTGCAGTTTACTGTTATAAGATCTATTCCTGGAAGAAGGGTGTCGAGAGAGTTTATCAAGATAACAGAATCAAAATGAGTAAAACGCAAAATGTATAGTTTCAAGTGACCATTTTGAAAAAAATATTTAGTAATATGAATAACTAACTGAATAAAGTTTGGTAGTCCATGTTTGGAGAAATTTCGTTGCAGACATTTTCGAAGAGTTTTTCAACTTTTTCAGATTGTCCGTGTAAGCAAGAAGCTGTCATGATTTTGTTCTTAAGTTTTTTCTTTTAAACATACTGCATTATTTTATGGATAGGTCTAGAGTTTTATTATTTATATTGCTTTAAGCGTATTCAATAATTCAAATAGTTTATCCTTGCTAATTTTTGATGAATCTTTTTACTTATTCTTTGTTTTGTCAGTGCAAATAGTTGATTAAATAAAAAATCCTTCTGTACTCAGTAAACTTTATTTTCAACACAGTTTAAGTTATCAGCTCATATAAGAGTTTCATCAAACAATGGAAAACGCTTACAAAATCGGTATTGGAGGACGTTAGGCGTTCTGTAAATGATGTCGTGACACTGGAAACACTTTGATTCTCTGTGTTTGATTGGTTGTTTGAGAATTGGTTGGTGGGTCATTTGGTTGCTGGGTTGGATTGGTAGGTTGAGTGGATATATACTATATATCCACTCAACCTACCAATCCAACCCAGCAACCAAATGACCCACCAATTATATAGTGGAAGGCTGATTAGTTAGTTGGTTAGTATATTTTTTTAATAGTTTTAAGATTAATGAGTGGAGAATGTTTACTTTTTGTCTCAAAAAACAGGGTTTTCATTTTTTAGGTTACATTTTATTTTAATATAAAAAACTTTTTCTTCCAGAATATATTGAGCAATGTTAAGTATTTTAAGTTTCATAATTAAAAATTTGTTGTAAATATCTTTTGAAAAAGTATCTAACACTTTTATAAATAAGTAAAAAGTTACGCAGAGAAACACAAATAAAATCGTGTCTACTTATTACAAATTCGCGTCTGTGGAATAATTAGACATCCATTCCGTAGGGATGTGGTGTCGAGTGTTGGGTAGACCGCTTATGTTGTCTGATATCTTTATGGAATTAATAATTATTCAAATAAAATATAAATTTTTATGATTTTATATCTTTTTTTTTAAATTTTTGATCATTGGTTCCATCGACATGTCGGTAAGGATTTGGAATGTTTCGGTAATTCATGATGCGACCAATTAGTAATTATCACTTGCGGCAATGGCATTATCATACATTTTCACACTAAATTATACTTTTACTTTCTGTTTAACACTTTTTAAATTTACATGATTTTTCATTTAAACCATTGTTATATTGAGATTAATTCGGGCTTGTTAAACTCTGCTGACTACTCATTATACTTTCACTGTCTATTTAGCACTCTTTTCAGTTGAGCTAATTGTATATTGAAAGAATTTTTTTTATTCAAATTACTTTACATTTTTATGATTAGCTTCTTCATTCTCCTACAGTTTTAAGTTAGATGTTTCAGTTGTGTATATAATTCATTTTTTAAATAGTTTTAAATCTTACTTTTTTTAAAAACAATGTCGTTTCTTTTAGTTCAATTTAGCACGCTTCGAAAATATTAATTCAGACATGATTCCATCAATAATTACTTTTTTTAGTTAATTTATTGTTTTCAGAAAAATACAAAATGAAATAAAACAAAAGTAAATTACAAATGAGATTTATCAGTTCCCTGAATTCTCACTAGTTTTAAATATTTAAAAAATCATTAATAATTTTTGTTTAAATAAAGTTTTAAAATATTATTAATATTCAGATGTTTCGTTTGTAAAAGCTTACTTAATTTTTAATTATTTTTTATATATCAAAATATGAATTCTTCAATACATGATAAAACCCTACCTGTTATGGAAGAGAATTCGTGCATCTGATATATTAACAGCATCGTAGGATCCTTTTGTCAAGACAATATGGTGGCAGTACGCCGTGCCTAGCTGTTCGTTGGAGAAGGTGGTGGTGGTGATGGTGGTGTAGAGCTCGTTGGTGAGATCAGTGGAAAAGTACCGTGCTCTGAAGTACTCTGGGATGATGCATGTGCCGTCTGGAAAGAAAAATATGAAAATGGAGATAGTTTCGTGTTGTCAATGTGTTTTTTTGAATGATTGAGGGTTTATGAGTGAAGTTAAAGTGGGCAATTTTTTTTGAAAATAGTTTTAGTTTTCAAAGTTGCAGGTAAGGTTACTCGCTAGGTGTTAAGACGGTTTACGATTTAAGAAAAAGCACGTTTGAAGGGAACACTAAAATTTAAGTTCCTACAAGTTCTTATGGAATCTGTTCCCACCTTTATCTTCATTATTATTATTAATTTGATAAAACTATCGAAAGATTGATTCAAATGATAGTCGTGAATTTCAAGTGCTTCTGAAGTGTCTTCTACCAACAAGTCGTCCTCTTGAACGGATTTGTGTCCTTTACTACGTCAATGCTCTACCCAAAGTGGTTTCTATACGTGTGTTGAAGTGTTTCCCATTTTATATATTTTAAAATCTTATTTTTATATAACATACTTTTTGTTATTATTTTTTGTTGTTTACTGTTTTAGTTATTTTGAATGATAAGCCGAAATAATTCTATTATTTTTTATGAAATTCGCTTTAAAAAAATATTTTTACATTAAAAATGTTTTTAAAGTATTTTTTAAAACCACTTTTTGTATAATAACATGCAATTTTCTGCTGAAAATTATTATTAAAAAAATAAAAATTCAAGTTTTGGGATCTATTTAATAGTTAATAATTCTAAAAACCTTAAAAAATTACAAAAAACTAGTTTATACCCATTAACAATTTGGATCATTAACAATTTTAACATTTTTTATGTTTTAAAATAATAAAAAACTTTAACCTTTCATCTTTAAAAACTTTAACTATTTTATCTTTAAAAAAGCAACATTTGGACTTTTAATGTATATCATTATCTCAAAATAAATGTGTAACCAATACTAGGGTAAATGACTGAATTAATATTCTCGAGAGCGCAGTGTCACAAGGGCAATTATTAACCTTTGCGAGTTCTTCAACTTAGTTTTAATTTAATCGAAAATGACATTCTAACATTTTTTTCAAAAACGTTATAATTATTTAGTTTTTCCAAACTTTAACAAATATTTGTGATTTAAAAAAAACAGATAATTTTAAAATTCTATATTCATATTCTTTTAACTAAACAATTATATATTTTTACTGATATAATTATTTAGAAATTTCTTCCTATTTGAATATATATCATTTTTTTTATTATATAATAATACTTACACTTATATTCCTTTTAAAAGCAAATAAATATCTATAGTATTTGTCTTAAGTTAATAAGAATAAAACAAATAAAAATATATATAAAAAAATTGTTTTTATTATTTTTAACTATGTGTTCAAATACTTTAAAATTCGATCTCTATTTCTACCTTCATTATTTCTAGAAAAAAACAATTTAGTATCTGATTTATAAAAATAATTAATAAGTTGAGAAAAAAATTGTATGAATCATTCTTTAAAACCCCGAAAACAAAAATAAAAATATTTAAAAAACTCATTAAAAAGTTATTAATTAATTCCAAATGTTTTTTTTCCAATTATGTTTCAATAACTGTTCTAGAAATTGATCGTGAAACATTGGTCTCTCTGCATTCTATATAATTAATCCAGGCTTTTTTATGAAAATTTATATTATATGGTGGAACAGAAATGCTTTAACATACCGTACGCTCTCGAATATTTCAACTAGGATAATAAAATATATTATAATACAAGAAATCAAAGATGGACTACATTCTGTATACACTGAATGAGTTTTTGCCAAGCTCTCGCGTGGAGCAATGAAAAACCGTACAATGAAAAAGAAACTTGTATTGAGTATTTTTAATGAAAGTATACAAATAAAGGTATTAGTACAAAAAAAGTAAATTCGAACTAATTCCAAGTTGTTTTGGCATTTTTGTTAATTGAAATAGTATCCATAATTATTGAAATATCATAATATAACTGTTATTCTCCTTGTACCTAACATTATCAGTAAAATACCATTAGCTTAGTCATCCTCCAATTTATCAGACTTAGAATAACACGCTTATCGCCAAAGAACACCTTATAGGCAGGCCTATTTAATCATTGATTTCACGTTAAAATGTTTTTAAAACAAGGTGTAACTTAGCCTTAGGTTTCCTCTTTGGATACAAAGAAAAACTCCTAATGTGAGTTTAATAGTCTTTAATAGTTTATATACAATAATTTTGAATACATTTTAACATTTGTGAAAAAATAAAACTTTGCATTTGAAAAATGTATTTTAAAGGATTTCGCCAGTTTATCTCAGTGTTAAAGATTCACAATTCACTCTTAATTTTACATTGAGACAGTAATATTTAATACGGATAAATCTATAATACTTTTTCCAAAAAGATAAATACCTAAAACATATGAAAAAAACTTGGTTATAAAAATATCGGATTTCTGTCAGACTTATATTGAAACTGAATGATGGGAACTAATAAAAATTAAATGGTTTATAAAAACAAAAAAGACAAACCGGTGGCAGAGAGCATGGTGCTCAGAAGCCAAAGCACCCATAGAACCTGCTTCTCCCCAAGCATCAGTGCAATCAACCAATTAATTAAATACTTAATTTTTAACTTAATTAATTTGAAACGTGGAGTTCAAAAAGTCATTCAATCCTAATAAGATATGATGTAAAGGTCCAATTAGATCTCGACTAAGGATTACATCAAGGGTTATTTTTATTCCTAGTTTATTTTTCCCTTTAAAAGTTACTTAGACCACTGACTTCACAAAACAACTTTCTCAAAAGTGCCGGCTTTATCAAGTTTTAGCAAACATCGAGCCAGTTTATGTAGGCTGAAATTTCAATTGAAATAATTATATTCATATAAACAGCATCGATGTCACTTAGCAGAAAAAACTGTAGCATTCGTCTTTACCTATTAAGGCGTCGAGAAACCGCAAAGTTTGCTTTCATCACCCCACCTTCATGGTATTTATATGTTTGCGACACCACAAAAAGTGCCAGAGTGGTTTTGAGTTTGGGGCTCATTTACATTTATACATGTGATATTTTATATATCACAATATCTACGTCTAGATTTATACATTCATTTCAAAGTCTACAGATTATGTATGCGTTGACTCAAGTAGTTTTTAGAATACTTGCATGCTTTCGGTATGTTTAAATAATTCTATTTTCTAGCTAAAACAGATTGTAATTTAGGTATAGTTGTATTTTAAGCCCTGCAAACTTTGTACATATAATTTTTAATTTTTGTTATAATTTTTACAGTTATCAACTTATTTCAAGCAAACATATATTTAAAAAAAACCGTCAAGATCAATCAATCAATTTTTGATAGAATAAACATCAAATTTAAAATTTATTTATTTTTATATACTAAAAACTCAATTAATTCAATATGTTTTAACTGGTGATTAATCTATACCTTATTTATTTATGACACAACGATGTCTTGGACACTTGACTTTGTCAAATAGTCGCTGATTCAACCGCAGGCACAGTGAAAAAACAGCTACTATTATGTTACTTTGAAGCATGTTTGAAGGGCAAAACCGTTTAATGATGCGCCTTTTACAGCTTCACAAGTATCCCATGAATAAAATGAATTACTTTGAATGACTTTATGAATACTTTTTATTATTCATTTATTAATGACCTTATTTGTTTAATTAAATATAGTTTACTTTTATTATAACCAACAAAGAATATTTTATGACTGTGGCCTTTATCAATTAAGTTCCTGCAAGTGGAATAAATTCCGCTTTTTTTTCCTAATAGAATTTTTTTCTGTGACTGTGAATTTTTTAGAAAGCTTTGACGATATAAAAATGAATCGCCTATCATTATTAGATAAATACTTTGTAAAAATATATTAAAGCTTTGCTTTTTCAATTTCTAATATTCTCAAACTATCTGTGCAAAACATTGGATGAATTAAAAAATATTTAAAAGCAGCTCTCGGTACTTGAAAAATAAATATATTAATCAACATTTTTATTTTTAATATTGAAATTTCATACGAACATTTACATATATAAATTTAAAGATATGTCTTTTAAAAACTCTGAAAAAAATACATTTGATTGCTGTTCATAAAGTCTCGCATTATTTGCTAATACTTAAAATAATTGACTGCATATTAGTTTATTATCATATTAAGGCATTAGATTCACAAGTGAGAGTGAAGTGTTTGAACACACAAGGGCTTAAGGCCATCAAAAGCTTCGAGTAGATTTTGTCGGCGTTGATTTCAAGATATATTTTGAGGGATCAAAGGGAGCGCTCTTAAGATTTCAGAATTATGATTCAAATGTTCAAGTATGATTCAAGTACTTGAAAGATGAATAAATTTGAATATAGTTAACTTCAAAATCTGAAATATCTTTTGCATAAAAAATTGCAAAGCATTATGTAAATACAGGCTATTAATTCATATAAGTATTTGAGATATCAAAATTTGGAAGAAAAGGCATAAATAAAAATATATGTTACTTTATAATAGCTTTTTTCATCTCCTATTAATTAACCATCTGAGGTACCATGTTAGATTGTTTCAAGTTACTTCTTCCGAAATCATATAGAAAAAAGTAACTATTGATTTATTATAGTTTTTCAATTTTTATTTTTAATACTTTGAAGTGATGTATTTGAAAAAATATGTGAAAATTATATTTTTTTTAACGCAATTGTTTTTTTAATAAAAATTTTAACTAAAGAAAAACTAATTTGCCATTCAGAAAAATAACAACGCCTTCTAAATAGGTCAGTGGCAAGTTTGCATACAAATATGTGAAAAGAATCCATTCTAATTGCTAAACAGAACTGCCGCCACGCTTCTTTTCTTGGGGTCTTGATCCTGCTTTCAGTCCTTACCGAACATATCGCCAAAAATCTAAAGAAACAAAATATTTTCGTCTTATAAAAAACCTTTATTAATTTAACATTTTAATATTTTATAATTTCATACAATTTTAAAGTTACTTTGATCATTTACTACTTCCATATGTGTGGAATTAGCGAAGATTGACATAATAGTTTCTATAGAAAAAGTAAGAAGCATATCATACTGATAGTATGTCTTCGCCTTCGGAAACTGTGTCAGTGTCTTGACCTTCGTTTTGGAATATGCACGCTTCTGGGCAAACGTCGTTCAGCTGCATCAAAATCTCTTCACTGGCACTGGCTGGCAAATCGAGCGGTCTAATGAGATCTTTCT
Organism: Piscicola geometra; assembly: GCA_943735955.1. NCBI lineage: Eukaryota > Metazoa > Annelida > Clitellata > Hirudinida > Piscicolidae > Piscicola > Piscicola geometra. The sequence goes on from OX030964.1 coordinate 7,249,511, forward strand.
TTTTGCGGGGAGAGATTTTTGATGGTGGTTGAGCCGTCACCTAAAACAATATTAAAAGTTTAAATATATGGTCGATTTTTTAATAGGTTTAATTTTAAGAATTATACATTGATCTGTCATTTGTGTACCGTACGAGAAGATTTTTATACTTTTCCAATAAAATCAAACTTTATCTTACCTTTTTGCGCTTGCATTGATTCTCCTGTAAAAGCTGGCTGATCTTTGATTGGTTTTTTCCCCGCATTTTTATGTCAGTCTTCGCCATATTGTTTAAATCCTTTATTTGTTTATAGAAATTAATTAAAATATTAAAAAATAATAAAATTATTATATAAAAAATATTTTTAACTTCATAATAGTTAATCTTTAGTAAATGATAAACATTTCCTATATTATATTATTTTCCAGCCTTGGCAAATTTTTATTTGTTTTAAACATTTGAACAGTGCCTCATACCGATTTCATCTCCTCATTTTCGGATCCTGTGTCAGTATCTGAGCCCTCTTTTTGGAATATGCAGGCATCTGGACAAACTTTTCTCAGTTCCTCCAAGACCTCCTCCCTGTCGAGGGGTGGCAACTCGAGTGGTTTTTTGGGAGTTTTCTTTTTGTTATGCTGGTGCTTATTGGAGAGGATTTCAGATAGTGGTTGGCCAGGCAACTGAAATGATTATAAAATACACATAATAATAATAATAAATATAGTTGATAATAAACTATCACTGGTGCACTATACAGAGATTTTAAGAAGTATCTAACTTTCTTGCGCTCCAATTGTTTCTCTGGTTTAGACTGGCTGGTCTTTGATGGTTTTTTGCACCTCATTTTACTAGCAGACTTTAATACATTTTTTGGAGCCTTAAATTTTTCAAGAAAATAATTAAAATATTAAATATAATTTTATAAAATGCCTTTAACAAAATTTTGAATTTAATTATAGGTAATATTGAATAAATTTTAGAATGTGATATATTCCCTTATTTTCTAACTTAAAATTTTGTTAAATGTATTAAAATAGTGCAACATACTGATGTCCCATCCTCATTCTCTGATCCTGTGTCAGTATCTGAGCCCTCCTTTTGCAATATGCAGGCTTCTGGGAAAACTGCTTTCAGACGTGCAAATACATCTTCTTTGTCGAGGGGCGCTAAAGTAACTTTTTTTTTACTTTTCGAACGCTGAAATTAGTGAAAGAGAATTTCTGATAAGGGTTGACCCGGCACCTAAAACATTAGATAATATTAAAATGCAAATTTATTTCTAGGCGTTTGTCTAGTTACTAGACTCTAGTATAAAATATATTATTAAAATAGATATGACTGTTCCACTGTACAAAGGAGAAGATAACACTAGCCTTGATAGTCTTTGGAGGACTATCGTGCCACAGCATATCATCATCTTCCATCATTTTTTAAATAATTTTTGTTTGAAATAATATGAAAAGTATTTAAAATATGAAATGATTGTTGTTAATTTTATAAATTCACTTTTAATGCTGGTGAATTTTAAAGCACAGAATCACAAACTTTCAATTTAAATACATACATATTTTGTGTCTATGTATATTCAAACTTTTAGCGCCTATTAATTTGATGATAAATTCACTATCTCTAAGTAAATATAATCTATATTATATTGATGTTTATTAATTAGATTTAAATAAGAAATAATAAGCTAACTTAATTTTAATTTTCAGAAAGGTAAGCCAATATCTCAGAAAGTGATTATTTCACCTTGAAATCCATAGCTTGAATTTTTACAATTGCTTTCTAGTTTAATTTGTAAAGGCATTTATAAAAGTTTAAATAGATACGAAAATATAAAACTATTCAATTAAAATAAAAATGTTTCAGAATCGGATGAAAAAAGCCAAATATCCGAAAGAGACCGAGATGTCTTACGACACAAGTCTTTCCATCGTCGCCATGTTTGATGATATTTCACGTAATGGCAAAGTTCTCAGCGCTGGCATTGAAGCAGGTGAGATTTTTTATTAATTTTCAAAGAGATTAATCAATTAAGAGCTAATTGGTCTTAAAGTGAATTTGCTTTTAAAATCTCAAACATCTCAATTAACAATTAAAAACTCTTTCAAAAAAATATTTTTTCAATTTGAATCCAATCTCTTTCAAAGAATTCATAGCTTACCTGGAGGGGCAGGAGGAGTTGCGGAGGAGGTGGAGGGATTTGGAGAAGCAGTGCATGTCAATGCAGGAGTCAATCAAGAGCCTCCAAGCCAAGAACGTCACCCTCGAAACTAAACTTTTGCACGCACGGTGAGACACCCTCAAAGAGTACTAATTATATTTAATAAAAATCATAGCAATAAATAGTGTTTTAATGGGATTGCTTCCAGATCACATAGGCTGCAAGTTTTTGCATTTTCACATTTTATTTATTCATATTTATATTTATCGAATTTGACATTTTTTTTGAGTTTATGGTTTATTAATATTCATTCAGACGTACAATTGAAGTGGAAATGGAGAAAAGGAAGAGGGTGGAGGAAGAGAGGGATGCTTATGTCTGTGACGACTTTTCTAACCCATTAAAAGCTTTTTTATAATTTAAGTAATATAAATTTTAAATTAAAAGCCAATCAGAATTCTAAATTCATTCATATATCAATAAATTCAATTGACTAAATGCCGACTGTTCTCATTTTACCATCACCACCTGACTCACCCACCCATGATGCAGGAGAAGCAGGTGATGTTGGTGCGCGAGTTGTTGGCCGAGAAGGGCAGCACGACGTTCAGCGAGAAGGATCGAGAGAGACTCGCCGTCATCCAGCACCACTCACTCCCTCGCCAGACCTCTTCGCGCAGGTATCGTGGTGGTGCTAATCAGTTTGCATAATCACCAATTAAGGGATTACTATAAGCACTGATTGAGCAATTATCGTGGCCAATAATAATCAATTAGCATAATAAGCGATTAGCATAATAATCAATTTGCATAATAATCAATTTGCATAATAATCAATTAGCATAATAATCAATTAGCATAATAATCAATTAGCATAATAATCAATTTGCATAATAATCAATTTGCATAATAATCAATTTGCATAATAATCAATTTGCATAATAATCAATTAGCATAATAATCAATTAGCATAATAATCAATTAGCATAATAATCAATTAGCATAATAATCAATTAGCATAATAATCCATTAGCATAATAATCAATTAGCATAATAATCAATTAGCATAATAATCAATTAGCATAATAATCAATTAGCATAATAATCCATTAGCATAATAATCAATTAGCATAATATCTTATTAGCCATTATCATAACCACCCCTTGCCAACACACACACACATAAACACAGGACCCTAAACTCTGGTTGTCACGACGACGACGATGACGACATCATGCTCACCCCGACCGACCTGTCGTACGACAAGACGGAAGAAGACGTCCTAAACGTTCCACCAATCACACCCAGGCCTCGGAAACGACCATCAGCACCACCCATCGATGATGATGATGATGATGTTTTCGGTGGTGGTGGGGGTGCTAGGGGTAGGCATGGGGGCAGTGGCGTTAGTGGGGGCGCTGGTGACTTTTATAATGGATATACTGACTCCCACAACAACATCAACAACAACAAAATTGATGGCGACAACAACAACAACAACAATGCATGGAGTAGTAGGAAGAGAGATACAGACAGACAAAGAAAGAAGAACAGACGCTCAAAATCAGCTGATCTAGCCAATGCAGAGATGGCAGTGATGAATGGGGCAGGGGTTGATGAGGGTGGTGGTGGTAGGATGGGTAATAGGAGATCATCATCACCATTCTCTTCACCCTTTGTCAGGCATGCCTCACAAGGTGTGTGTGGGTGTGGGTGTGTGTATGTGTGTGTGTGTGTGTTTGTGTGCGTGCGCGCGCGTGTGTGTGTGTGTGTGTGTGTTTTTGTTTCTTTTTAAGAGTTTTAAATTGTAAATAAATTTTTTCTTCTATGCAAAATAAAATCAATCGAACCCTTTTAAACGAAACATTTGCAGACTCGATGACGCCTATGGGGTTATTTGATTTTCATAAATATTTTTTCAAATATCTCAATAAATTATTGTTACTATTTTATTTTATTTGATATAAATATAATTTTTTTGCTTATCATTTATTCAAAATTGTTACAAATTAAATAGAATTAATATAATTATGCAAATAAGGCCTGGAGAAATGAAGCGCTTCAACTCTGGCAACTCGCTCACCAGACCTCACTTCTTCGTCTCGACCAAGCACTTCAAGGGGGAACAGTGCTTCGTGGTGGGTGGGTGGATGGTTGGGTGAGTGGGTAGGTAGACCGAAGGATGTATTTATAATATGTGGGTCGTGAGGGGGGATATCAGGTTGGTGTTATGGCTGGTGGTGGAAGAATATTTAGATTGAATTTTATGATAAAATTTTTTATTAATCTTTCGTTATTATTAACAATTACACGATCATCATCATCATCGTCACAGTGTCTCAAAAAGTTCAAGTTCGGAGGAAGTCAACAGAAGTGCAAAGGTCATTCCTCAATCCACATCCACACCTATCTCAACATCCCTCCAACAACACCACAACCCTCCAACAACACCACAACCCTCCAATAACACCACAACACTCCAGCAACACCACAACCTTCCAGCAACACCACAACCCTCCAACAACACGACAACCCTCCAACAACACGACAACCCTCCAACAACACCACAACCCTCTAACAACACCACAACCCTCTAACAACACCACACTCCTCCAATAACACCACAACCCTCCAACAACACCACAACCCTCCACAACACCACAACCCTCCAACAACACCACACCCCTCCAACAACACCACAACCCTCCAACAACACCACAACCCTCCAACAACACCACACTCCAACAACACCACACTCCAACAACACCACAACCCTCCAACAACACCACACTCCAACAACACCACAACCCTCCAACAACACCACAACCCTCCAACAACACCACAACCCTCCAACAACACCACAACCCTTTAACAACACCACAACCCTCCAACAACACCACAACCCTCCAGCAACACCACAACCCTCCAGCAACACCACAACCCTCCAACACCACAACCCTCCAACAACACCACAACCCTCCAACAACACCACAACCCTCCAACAAAACCACAACCCTCCAGCAACCCCACACCCCTCCAGCAACACCACAACCCTCCAACAACACCGCGCCAACCACATCCACAACTATCTCAACACCATGCTAACCAAACAGACTGCAAGATCTGGTGTCATGACGGGTGCAGAGACTTGGCCCCCCTCCCTTGCATGGCCTGCGTCAACACACCCAAGCACTCCAAAGACTCGCCTGTGAGTCGTTGTGGTTTTTTTTGTTGTTTTTGTTGTTCTTGTGTTTGTTGTTGTTTTTGTTGTGTTTTTTTTATTGCGTTTTCGTTTTTGTGTTTTTGACGTTGTGGTTTTGATGTTGTAATACTTGTGTTGAACACACTTACAATTATAAATACACACACACACACACACACACACACACACACACACACACACACACACACACAGAGTGTCATTGGAGATTTCTCTCCATCAGAACCACCATTCGTCCCTGCCATTGTGGTGCGCTACTACTACTACTACTACTACTACTACTTCTTCTACTACTACTACTACTACTACTACTACTACTACTACTACTACTACTACTTCTACTACTACTACTACTACTACTACTACTACTACTACTACTACTACTACTACTACTACTGCTACTACTACTAATAATAATAATAATAATAATAACACTACTTAATAATCTTATTTCTTATTATTCAGATACTGTGCATCAATGAGGTGGAGTCGAGGGGCCTGTCTGAACAAGGACTGTACAGAGTCTCAGGGTTAGTTGTTATTCTTTTGAATATTATTGCTGTTGTTATTATTAATCTCTTTTTTATGTTTTAGAAAATTTCATTAGCATGCCATCTATCCATCCGTTCAACCATCCATTCAAAATCCATTCATCCATGCATCCATCTATCCATGCATCCATTCATCCATGCATCCATCCATCCATGCATCCATTCATCCATGCATCCACAGCAACGGAAAAGAGATAAAGGAGTTGAAGGAGAGGTTTCTGAGCAGGGCGAAAAGTATCCCAAACCTGAGCAGCATCCTCGACATCCACGTCGTGTGTGGATTCTTCAAGGTTGGGATGGGATGGGGATGCATTTGGGATGAATTGATTGTTTGGGGATGCACTTTGGGGGGATAAATTGATTGTAAAATAAGTGTGTTAGTTTTAAATTGTAATAGAGTTAAACACAACACACTATCACAACCTCACTCACCATCACGCCTCACCACATCTCACCGCCACAACCGCCTTGACGACAGGACTTCCTGCGTAGCCTCAAGGAACCCATCCTCACCTTCAAACTTTGGTCGCATTTCAATGCCGCCTCTCGTGAGTACTGTAGTGTATTTCATTGTATTGTATTGTGTTTTCATTTATAGTATTGTATTTTATTGTATTTAACTGTTCTGTATTGCATTGAATTGTATTGTATTGTAATTTTCTGTCTTTTATTGTATTGCATCGTATCATAATGTATTGTATAACCAACCAACCCACCAACAACAACCAACCCACCAACGACAACCAACCCACCAACGACAACCAACCCACCAACGACAACCAACCCACCAACAACAATCAACCCACCAACAACAACCAACCCACCAACAACAACCAACCCACCAACAGCAACCAACCCACCAACAACAACCAACCCACCCCCAGAGAAGAGCGACCAGGTGGAGTGTCAGAGCGAGCTGATCCAGGTGGTCTCCCTCCTGCCCCCTCCCAACCGAGACACCCTCGCCTTCATCATCCTCCACCTGCAGAAGTAAGCACTTATAATCAGAGAAGTTGTCTATTAATTCTATTGTTTTTTTTTGCGTTCTTAAAAATGGTTACTTGAGTATTAATGTGTTGTGATATTATCGAAAGATTATTTGTTATCACCATCTTCTTTTTTTTACTCCGCCACCATCATTATTCCCACCTGCCCGCTTCTTCACAACCTCCCCTTTCCTCCCTTCTCCTCCTTCCCCCCCCACTCATCAACAGGGTCTCTGAAGTGAAGGTGGTGCAGATGGACGCGAACAATCTCTCGATGGTTTTCGCGCCAACACTTGCAGGCCAGCCCAGCGCCACCTCGCCCGAAGCCACCCTCTCCTTCGAGACCCTTCTCAATATTCAGAGACGGGTGCGTTGGTGTGGGTGGGTTTGGGTTTTTTATGTGTGTGCGTGTGTGTGTGTGTATGTGTGTGTGTGTGTGTGTGTGTGTGTGTATGTGTGTGTGTGTGTGTGTGTGTGTGTGTATGTGTGTGTGTGTGTGTGTGTGTGTGTGTGTGTGTGTGTGTGTTGTTGCGTGGGGTGTGTGGTTTATTCACGAAGGGTGGTTGGGATTTAGTGTACTACCCTTTTGTTTCCGATTTTTTGACTGAGTTTTTTCACACTCTACATCTATCCACCTTTCACACGTCATCTTTCATTCTTGTCAATTTATCCCATTTCATCCATCCATCCATCCCTCTCCATTCCCACTCTCTCATCCCAGATCATCCTGAAACTCCTGGAGATCTCCTCAGACTACTGGTACTCCTTTATCAAAGTGCCAGAGTCTTCCTTGTCTTTCCAATCCTCCGTCACTCCATCCAACGGTAGTCTTGATGATGATCATCATCTTTTTTTCTTTTTTTTTAAATAGACACAGATATTTTGTTAATTTTGTATTTTTTAGATTGATGCCAGTTTTCTTTTCACCATTGCTTTCCTCAGCATGATCGATATTTTCTCGTGTTTAAAACATTTTTCAGCTTCTTTAAAAAAATATTCAGTTTTCAAATTTCAAAAGTTGAGATTAAATGAGCTTTGGTAACATTAAGATTACTTGATTGTCACTAAAACCGCTTCTAACACTTTGTCTCTAATCCCTTGGTGTTGTCACTAGGACCCCTTCCCTAAAGGGTTATGATTATGATTATCCTAATAATAATAATACCTTTATTAATATTTATAATACAAACCCAATAATATAGTTCATATATGTGTATGATAATTTATTCAAAATATATTTTAATTTATTAGGCATGTGATCGAATTAGTTATTCTTAAATGCTTAAATGGCTTCTTCTCAGTTCGTTAATTACCAATTATCTGTTTTTAATTAGTTCAAATTAACTTTGATTAACATTCGATTCATTCATCCACAGGCTCCTTCACTCCATCCGACAACAACACGATGGTTAACCAGTCTCCATTCAACCACAACAACAACAACAACAATAATAATGATGCCTTTTGGAATAATAAGAATGTTGGTTGGTTCAACAATGCGAGCCCATCAACAACAACACCATTGTTAGTCTCTTATTATTTTCATTAGTATTAGTAGTAGACGTATTTGTAGTAGTAGTAGTAGTAGTAGTAGTAGTAGTAGTAGTAGTAGTAGTAGTAGTAGTAGTAGTAGTAGTAGTAGTAGTAGTAGTCGTAGTAGTAGTAGTAGTGGTAGTAGTAGAAGTAGTAGTAGTAGTATTCGTAGTAGTAGTAGTGGTAGTAGTAGTAGTAGTCGTAGTAGTCGTAGTAGTAGTAGTAGTAGTAGTAGTAGTAGTAGTAGTGATATTTATAGTAGTATTGAATGACTCACACAGGAAGGAGATCCAGGTAGGCAGCTACATGAAGAAGACGCCAAGGTTCTTCGCCCTTCCTAAGTAGTGCTACTACCACTTTTACTACTACTACTACTACTACTACTACTACTACTACTACCACTACTACTACCACTACTACTACTACTAATACTACCACTTCTACTACTACTACTACTACTACTACTTCCACTACTACTACTAATACTACCACTTCTACTACTACTACTACTACCACTACTACTAATACTACTACTACTACTACTACTACGACTACTACTACTGACTACTACTACCACTACTAATACTACTACTACTACTACTACTACTACTACTTCTACTACTACTACTACTACTACTTCTACTACTACGTTATGCACTACTATATTTATGACTTATTGGCGTATTATTTATAGATAACACTTAGTCTTTTCGTAATCATTGTCTTTAAGTATTTTCAAAACTAAATCATTGAACATTTTACGCTTAAAAGTTAATATGTTTATAGCACATTATTTTTATATTGCTTTTATATGTAATATTCGTACCTCCCTAATCATCAGACTTTTTTTTTCTTTTTTTGTATATTAAAATATTTTTTTATAAATAATAAGTGCTTTAGTGGATTTATCTCTTAATAAAACTAAAATACTTTGAAGGTATTTAAATTAACTACATTGGTGTAAAATTGTCTCAATATTCTGTTTGCGTTTAATAAATATGTTGGTCTCTTCAATTTTTAAATCTATAAATTAAATTTATATATTTATATTTTAAAATTTGTATTTATATGTATTTAAATTATTTTACAATTCTTTTTCTTTCTATCTTTTAACTAAGTATCCGTTTATCCATCCATCATCGATTCGTTGTCACCATGGAAACGTCTTTAAAAGGATGCTGATAGAATCTATTATTTTTATTATTATGCTTTTATATTTTAATTGAAAAATATAGTTTTGGTAATGCTGACTTTGTTTAAAGAAAGCAAACCAATTTTTACAATTTTATCTCTAAAACTTCTTTTTTCTTAGATTAACAAGTTTTTCCCCTTATTTTTTATATTTAATATTCAATGTTATTTTTTTCTACATAAAAACACTCATTTTTATAACTCGAAAAAAATTGAGCTTTTTATTTTTAGATTTAATAACCTTCCCTGGAGTGGCATTTGAAATTATGGCCATTTTTTATTAATAAACATTTTTATTCTAAAGTAGATAGACATATTCAATGATAATTACTTTTCTAGGAACGTAATTCCAGCAAATATTCCTACTGTTTTGCTTGTACGTGGAAAAAACTTTTTAACAAATATTTTTAATTATTTAATAAACAAATATGAATATTTTAAACCAATTGATGTTTTATTAAAAAAAGGAAATTTGTTCTAATTAAAGACAAATAATTAAGTTTTCTAATTTAAAAATCAAAACTGTCAAAAAAAGTAGGAAAAATTGAACGAAACTTTGAACGGGTGAGAAAAAGTACTTATTAATGCATGGATGAGTGGAGTGGCGATGATGATAAATGATGATTGTGTTGATGGATTTTTGATTTCACCATCGGAGGATTTTGGGCTTTATATGAATCTTTAATCGACGTCATCAAAATAAAAATGCAACACTGCACCCATGAAATGTATGACTTGTGCACGTCTATAGAAAGTATTCATTCCGCACAAAATATGGAACTTTTTTCCTCCATGTCGATATGCTCTTTGATTATACATGGAGTATCTTGGGGCCTCCATTTGGATCCGAATGCCAATTCAAGGGTAGTTTAATAAATTGAGATCGGGTGTGTGGTTCGGTTATTTCTACATGTTCTGTACGTTCATAAAAATATAATAAAAATCATTTTTATTATTTTATTCGGTAATTCAAAAAATTGTAATGATAATGATGAAGCAGTGAAATTGATGATAACGCTGACTATGATGATATAGAATGTGGCATTGATAAATGTTTGTTGAGAATGTTATCTACACGATATAGAGAAAACGATCATGTTGAAAAATCACCATAGGCGAAATATATCGGAGTGGATTGATGGATGAGTGACTGAGTGGGTATTTCGAGACGGATGGTTTGTTGTTTGAATGTGTAATGATTGAAGCTAAAAAGAGTTGTGAAAGCATTTTAAAATTCAATCTTGAAAAGGACCTTGGTGTGTTTGTGTGTGTTTAAATTAGTTTTTTCTGCATGGTGCCACCAGCACACCAAGTTGGCTTTTATGCTTTTATCATGTTGATATACTTTAAGTGGTAATATTTACTCATTTGCAATTTAAAAAAACTCTATTTATTGATTCTATTTCTACCCCTTCTTTAAATTTTTTTGTCCTGGTCAAAATTTAAAATAACTAATAAATAATGCGTGAACTATGCTTTAAACGATTTTCCTGATTTTCAGGCCTTACGCGAAGTTCCAGTTACGCGTTGGGACGGAAGAATATACAAATATGTATGAAAGTATTCAAGTATCCTATTCCTGTGTAAGATGTTCTATGGAAATCTCTACATACAATACATACATTCAAAGCAAAATACCTTTTGGCTGTATAGAAGGCACCAAAGGTCGCTACCGTCAAGCATTATCATCGTACCGAGCAGCATCTTTTGACATTTAAGCACAACATTTATATAAAAGCAAAATTATAGTTGCAAACAAATATGGTAAAATATGTAGATTCATGTTATACTTGTTATCGGAATTGTATCGATGGAAAGATTGCATGAATATTTTGAAAGTTAGAATGTTGAGGATGTGAAAAATAATACGTTTTTATGAATTAAATCTGTTTTTAGATATATACTTGAATTATCGGTGAGTATACAACTATATGAATTTCATTAAAAATTAAGTATTTCCCAAAACATTAAACTTAGTATTAAAACTGCACTTGAATCTAATTTTCTACTTATAAGAATAATGTAGAGTGTTCAACAGAGGAAAGTTTTTTATTGGCTTGCAATCGTGGGAATCTACAAAAGGACGTTAGATTTATCGAAGAGTTAATTTGGGTTTTGGCGCACGTAGAGATAAAACGAGCAGCAAAACGAAAAAGAAATATTTTTTTGAAACAAAGTTGAGAAACAAAATATTTTTTCTGAATTACTTTTACATTAAAGTTAAGTTTCAAGTTATGAAAAATTAAAGAAACTATTTTTATTTTTATCTATAAAATGGATATATTCAACGTTAGAGCTGGCTTCTTTATTCATTCTCTGTTGCAAACCCATATCGACTTCAATGTCAATGAGTTGATAAACAATGACACAATTGACAACAAAAACTTTTCTGACAATAGCAACAGCACTCATAGCTCAATTAATGAGCAGACACCCACTTCCACAATCCTAACACCTGCCAACAACGACAACACATCTGACAACAACCTTCTTCACAGCACCTCTTCAACAACACTAAACAACCACACGACCACTGCAAACATCATTTTCCCACCAACGACCACCGAGGAAATGAACGTCGGTTCGCTCAAACTCTACGATGATTACATCGATTCAACGCAACTCTCGAGCAATCAGACCTCAACCACCAGTTCTCCACCGTCTCCAGGGGCATTGAGCGTCGTCGAGATCTGCATCATCATCGTCATCCTTGGAGTTTGGGTGCTTACGCTTTTCACGTTCATTCACAAATGGAGACATATTCGAATTCTACAACCAAGGGAGCCACGCTTCAAACATGCTCCGAAAAATTTGGAAAATATAAAAATTGTACAACGACCTAATGACTCCATAATCTACAAGAACTATACCAAGCAGATGTCTGATTCAATGCAGGTTTCTGTACTATTCGTGATTTAAAAAATTTATTGATAAATCCTATTGTCAGCTTTATTGCTAAGTATTTATTACTATAAACCTTGATTTTTATCCTCATCGATCGATATTATATTGTTCATACAAAATATCTTGGATTTTCGAGTAAATATTTTTGTCTTTTTTATGTTTATTTGATTTGCATATCTTTTGTTTGTTTTATTTTGGTTTTCATCTTCTTTATCTTTTCGCTCCTACATTTAAAAGCCGCTTCTTTATTAGTTATCGGATATACTTTTTTAAATAGGGTTTTTATTTTTTGGAGAGTATATTAATTTTAATGCTTTCATTAGAATAAGACCACTTTTTTTATTCAACTATTACTTATTATTTTTTAAAAAACTTTCATTTAATTTTTACATTTTTGTTTATATTTATGCTTCTTTTAGAGCGAATTTACATTACAGAGAATATTTAAATAAGCATCGACAAAAATGTCAAGAGATTTTATTTTATATCCATTTTGAGCAAATTAAATTAGAAAAATTGAAATAATTTACATTTATAGTGTCTTATATTATATATAACTTTCATTTATAATTTTAAAAATAGGAATATTAGGGTTTAAATAGGTATACTTAAAACTGTATTATGATTTTTTATATTTAAATAAATAATTCTATAAATTAAGTTAAATCAAGTATTCAAATGCATGAGTCTTGATGGATTCTGAAACTTGTACCTTAAGCTAACATTGAACCCTTGGGTGAAGCAAACTCGTCATTTCTACCTTTACTTTGTAGCTTTGATTTATTGTTTTTTTCAATTATCCTTTTAATTTTTCAATTTATAAATTCAAAAAAATTCTTCAGTTTTTACTTTTCCTTAAGCCTGTTTTGGAAAGTGGTTTCTAGCTTCTTTGAAGCTAGCTCTTCACGAACTTTACAATAGAATCAGTTTTTCTTTTAAGCTTAATAAAAATTGGTCACATAACTCTTTTATAAAATGAAAAAAATATAATTTCAATGATTTATTTTCAAGTTATAATCTTTGTTATTATTATTTTAAAGTAAATACATTTATTGATACGTTTCTTTAATTAGTAAATAAAAAACATCGATTCACAATTAAAAAATCTTTATAAAGATTGAGCAAATAGTGAGAAAAAAATATTTCAAAAAATGTTTTTTTATTATTAATATTTATAGACATTTATGAAAACACTTTTCAGAAAATATACCTTTCATTCATGAAAAAGTAATATAGGTGTTGCTCAATATATTTGTATTCATTCAGAAATTTCATTATTCTTTATTTTTTATTTCCATATAAATATATCATAAGTATTTTAATATTATATAATATAAAAAATATTATTTATAAATATAAAATATAAACTAAATTTAAAAAGAGGAAAAATGACTTGAATATTTGTATAAAGATAACTTAGCAAGACTATATAAAGAAAATGGAAATATACTCATAATAGAAACAAATTATAGTAAAATAAGCTTAAAAATTAAAATATTGAAAAAAAGTTATAATCAAATAAATACGACAATGCATGGAAAAGATATTACAAAAATTAGTTTTTTTAACTTTAGTAAAAAAGATAAAAACTTAATAAAAAACTTATTTAGCAAAAGAATATAAAAAGTGTTGTTGCAATGTAGGTATGCAGGTGTGCAAATTATCGATGTGAAAACTTAAAAATATTTGTACCCTTTTTGTAATGACCTTACTATATTATTTATACATTTGACAAAATATCTTTTTTATTCGAATTTATTTATGTCTAAAATATGCTTAATTTTGAAATCGTGAATAGTTATAAAAATAGGATGTGAGGTATAGAATTTTTATTCAAAATCATTGAGATTCCACGAACTAAATGGTGCATAATTAAAAGCATTTTATGAAATTCGTGCCTCATCTTATAATTTATAGATGCATATTATCACACTAAAGTTTGGATAGCGTAAATGATCTATTTTTAGTTTAAGTATTATTTCAGAGTTTTTAAGTCTAAATTTCGTATAATAAATGTGTTTTTAATATATTAATAGTTCTTCTTAACATATTGATACCGGTGAGACATTTCAAGAAGTTGGTACTCAAAGTTCAAGTGAATTCTCATTCCTTTTGACGGATTTAAAAATACTTTTAAACTTTTTTTCTTCATCGAATTGAAAATGTATTCTTACGTTTCAAATTTTTCGTGAAATCCAAAGTGTTTTTGAAAACGAAGAAGAAAAAAATGTTGAAAAAAATTTATATAAGAAATAATATCCAAATATAACTTGTTAATACCAAACAACGCTAAACTATCGATTAGTATTAAGCTTGATAAAAACTAGAATGGTATCATATAATATATCGAGTTCATTGTAAAATGTAGAGGTGGATCCAGAGAGGGTACAGGAGGGGGGCACAAAGATTGTGATGATGTGCAGCCAGATATCAGCACACATTTTACTTTTTTCACTTTCGATTACTCACATGTTGTAACACTTTTTTCATACATATCCTCCCCAACTCTCATAACATTTAGTTTAGTTAGTTTCACAAAAAACACGATAAAAATACTTCAACTAATGGGGGGGGGGGCATGTTCTCCCAATGCTCCCCTCTTCTCTGGATTCACGCCTGCAATGTACAAGATTTGTATTCTTTTACGAATATATTTATAACTAGTTTTATGATAAATGATTTGAAAAAACATAATCATTAATTTCGTTTTTGTGTTTCAAAATAAATAAATAAATAAATCATTCTGTTTAAAAGTAGTTCGACACTCAAGGGAAAAGTTCAAGTTGAAATTAATAGACGCCATTATGTAATGCATGACATAGTAAGAAGTTGCATTGAAAAAACAGGAATTTTAAAATTTATTATATCGATGTTTTCAAGTTCAGCAAAACTAATTGAACAAAAAAGAAAATTTAGACATTTAAAAAAAGGCATAAGGCGTAACCGGCATTGCGATTAATTTCAAATGTTTGAAAAAAATATAATTAAATAACTCATAATAAATCATTTTTGAAAAATTATTTTAAAGAAAAAAATAGTTTTGAAACATAACTTGTTTCTTGATAAAAGTGTAATGCCAAGATGTGGATGACAATCTCACGTAGATTCACACCATAAAAATAGATTGAACGCCATTAATATTGATCCGGAGCTTTATTCTTACTGCAAATGCGTTGAAATTATATTTATTTTTGGGATTTACTAGATATTTATTAAGCTTTATTTTGAAAAAATTGCAAATTTCATTTTTGAAAAACTAAAGTAGTTTTAAAAAATTCAAATTAATTGATTTAAAAATTATAAAAGTAGCAGAAAACAATGAAACAATTTGTTTTGTAAGCTAAACTTTATGCAGAAATATCAAAATAAACCGAAAACGCAATAAACTTTCTTGTTATCACGCTAAGCAATATCGTTAGCAAAATAAAATATTTAAATTAAAACAATAAAAACATTCAGATAAAATATTTGCATATAAAAGTTAGACGTTTGAAATGTTATTTTTAAAGTTACAAAAATTTGAGTTATATAATTTTTAAAATTTTTATTTTAATGCATTGTAATTCAAGGAGGAATTAAAAAATATTGAAATTGAAAAAACTATTAACGCTATCATCATTTCAAACAGTTTTTTTAATAATTAGTTTGTTGCTTAAATAATAAAAAAAGTATTTATTTTTTAAAATTTACCATTTTCTCAGAACATTTCGGTAAATTTTCTTCCTACACATGTGTTTGGAATTTGAAAAACGCCTAAATTTAGTTACAAATACAGTTGTGTAATTTAATTTTTATGGAAGTTTTAAAATCCCCAGTGCTTAAAAGCATTTGACTGCAGCTGAAACGTTTAACGTAAACTATCCTCCACTGAAATTATGCTCCAGGCTTTCCTAATTTTATTCACCTTTTAAAGTTTTATTTTAGAAAACTTTACTCATGTTTTTTTTAAATGGTTTTAAGATTATGAAATGCACTAACACTACAACATTCAATATCCGAATCCGCTACTTAATTTATACTTAGAAAATATGTTTTCCAAACATACTTTGTAAATCCCAGGTATATGTCTGGTATACTGTCATGTCCCACAAAGCCATTTATCGTAAAACATTTTAATTCAGAAAATTGTCTTTTCTCTTGAAAATTAATTAAACGAACTTTAAAATTTAATTTAAAAATAAAACGAATGAATGAAACTCAAGACATCAAGAAAAACCAACAATAAAAAAGCAACAGATAAGTAGATTGGTATTCAGAATAAAACTTTTATGATGATTTAAATTAATGACATCCTAAAATGTCACTTTGAAATGTGAAAAACAGTTTTTAAAATGGTTTCGTGGAAAAATTGCATACATTAAATTTTTTTCTCAACTTTGTTTTGCTAACATATAAAAGTTTTTATTAAACCCCTTATATACAAATTCACAGCTTCACTTAAATTCTTCAACTACTCCAGGCTCGCCAGAAAAAACTAGATTGTCTACAGCAGCCAGCGAAAACTCGGAAACAAAGGCACACACACCCATACAAGCAGAGATACAGCCTCTCTCGCAGCAATCAGTTCGTAAAACCATTCTTGAAGCTTTGTGAGGCTGGAACACCCACTGAATGGCCCGGTCTGCCTGACTTTCCTGTTTATAGCTCGCCACTTGTCGCTTGTGGTGTTTTAGGAGGAGCATTAAACCTTGGTTTGAAAGGTGGTTCACATGATGCTTTGGAGTATACTTTAGGGGATAATTTACGTGGTAGTTTTAGTGGTGGTGCTGGAAACATTGGTGGATTAGAAAATTGTTTGGCTCGTAACGGAAATGTTGTTTCAGATAACATTTCAAGAAATGGTTTAAAACAAATTTCAGTTGAAGATTATGATAATATTTTAGTTAAAAATTCAAATAATGGTTTAGGAGGGGGGAGTCTGAGGGGAAATGATGGTGATAACGTTGGAGTGGCTGGTATCAGAAGTAGTAGTTTGGGTGAAATAAGTTGCAATGGTAGGTATAGAAGTTTAATGGAAGGTTTAGACGATAATGAAAAAGTCTATTTTATCGATCCAAAAAAAGGAGAATTAGAAAATTGCACTCAGAACGATGGAGTGGGATGGATTGGACGTCAATATTGTGGTAATGTGGAAAAAAACATGAGTTTTAAGCAAAGTTTTGGAGAAGATGAAAAGAAAAAAAGCACTTTTCAAAATCATGAAATGAAAAATGATTTTTGGGGTTGTTACCGAAATTATAAAAGTTCCGCAAACAACATAATGGGCGATAAGTTTGTTGAAAAACTTATTTCTAATGGTAAAATTGATAGGATTAATGAAGAAAAAAAGAGAAATAGAGTGGGCATTGTTAGTGTTAATGGCTTTATCGATAATTGTGATAGAGAAAATGACTGTGAAGCTGATAAAGTTGGCGATGAAGATAAGAATAGCAATATCAAAAAGAGCATAAATGGCATCGATAACAAAAACAACAATGATGATGCCAATGACTGGAACAATTGGCTCCAGCACTCACAACAACTACAACAGCACCCAAAACTGTTGCTCAAACAGCAAACCGATCAGAAACGACAACAACAACAGCAACATGAATGTCAACAACAACAACAACAACAACAACAACGAAATAATAGAATTCAAACTCAGTTATCATTTCAGCATACTTCAAATAATATAATTTTCATCAGACAACTCACACTTCAAAGCAACACTCTTCAAAACTCTGAGCAACATGACTTGACAACATGTATTGAGTTGCCTCAAAAATATTTCACATTGCATTCCGAACTTTTTCAAACCGTACAACAACCAAATCAGTATCTACACCAACAAACCCGAGACCAACCAGATCAACATATACAACTGCAAAATCTAAAACAAAATCTACAGCAACCGACACAACAACAAAGAGATCAACTAAATCAATTGCCAAAAATACACTTGAATCAAAGATACGTACCTTATAAACTAGCACAACAACATCAAAAAGAATCAAAAACATATCAAGAATTTTTTCACCGGCAGCCACAACAATTTATAGAACAAAATCATCAAAATTATCAAAATCAAATCAAATTGGACGAACCTTTTAACAAATTGAAACAAACATCTCAACATCAACCAAACAAAGATTTATCAATCCAACAACCACACGTTTTGCGATTCAAACAAAAACAACAGCATCTACAAAAACTCAAAATGTGGCAACAACCACACTTAGAACAATTCCAACAACAAAATCAAGATAAACTACCCCAACAACAGCATCAGCAACATAACTCTTTTCCATCAGAAACAATCAAGCTTTGTAATTTCTCGCTCCAAGAAACACAGAAAATCGATTTTTCTCATAAAAGTGAAAAATTAGATAAAAATATAATTAATTTTCAACACTCTGACAATATAAATATGGATAATTCTCGAAATAAAAATAATTTCAATGTCATTACTTTTAATAATAGTAATAATACTTGTAATAATGATAATAGTAATAAGAATGAAGATATAAAAGATAATAAAAATATTCATGAAGTTACTACTACTAGTAGTAGTAGTATTAGTACTAAGAACAAAAATACTATTATTAATTTAGAAAAAAATATCAAAAAAAGTACTTTCAAGCTTACACAGGCTTCAAGTCATTTTTCATTCAGTTTATTTGAAGATAAAGAAGACAATCAAGAAGATGATGGAATTGAAGAAAGAAATATAAATGATAAAGATTTCAACAAAAACGAGAATCAAAAGAATGGAGATGACTTAATTGAAGCTAATATTAATAATACATAAGAAAAAAATAGTTAAAAAGATAAAAATACTTTAAAGTATACCTATTTTGAAATAGTATTGAGAAAAAAAATAATGATGAAGATGACAAGTATAATAGTACAAAAAAATGATTTGCGTATAGATGATAACAGCAAACGTGCAGATGCTAATGATGAGACTTTTAAAATAACGACATAAGAATTATGATGATGGCGTTGAAGATTATAATGGGAATGACTCTGGAATGATGCTGCTAGTGATCATTACAGTGATCATTACAGTGGATCGAATTGGATCGAATTGTGAATGGAGTGAAACTATGTCTGAAACATAAGTCATTTGAATTTTGAAATTTAAAATGTATTTATTGATTAAACAGAAAAAATAAAATACATTTATGTATTAAACAGAAAAAATAAAATACATTTATTGATTAAACAGAAAAAATAAAATACATTTATTGATTAAACAGAAAAAATAAAATACATTTATTGATTAAACAGAAAAAATAAAATACATTTATTTATTTTTAAAAAAATCGACCACCACATCACATCAACAAGCCACTGCCAGAAAATCTCCGACAACCAATAGAAACGTCTGATATTTCAATACTTCGATCAACCTCCTCACCCCAGAATTTGGTTGTGTTAATAACCACAATAAGAATATAATCTAATTTATCAATAAATTTTTACTATGAAGAAAACCACATAGCTGTCTTCATCAAGAATAATGGTGCTAACAATAATAAGGTTAAAGATTGCAAAAAAGTATTCACAAATATCAGAAAGTTTAAATAAAAAGCAATATTAACAATCTAAATCAAATAATTTTATAAGGCAATATTAATTTCAAAAACTATGAATGATAAAAAAATGAAATAGCATGAAAGCGTATTCATATAACTGAATAAATGAGATTATAAGTGAGGCAAACAGAGGCAAATATGGCCTAATTAAAGGTAATGTCATGTTGTATTCGATAGAATTACTTTCGATCGTTAGGAACGACGTTAGAGTTATGGAGAATAATGCTGTCGTAATGGTGGTAGTGGAGGTTGTGCTAATGGTGGTGGCGATTTTGTAAAAAATAATTTTGATTTCAAAAATCCTTATTAAAATATATATAATGTAAAAGAATTTAAGCATCATAAGAAACTGATTATTAAAATCAATTAAAGCATTAATTAAAACATCTAATAATATTACTTTATTCTATTTTTAAAAAATGCATAATAATTGAAACCTGAATAAAAAATATATGACTTAATTTTTATATTAATACTATAAAAAAATTGTTGTTTTTTTCGGAGAAATGGCCATAATTGTTTAGTTAGAGATAATGATTAAAAAAAATAATTAAAAACATGTATAAAGCGTACAAGCAACAATTGGAAAGTGCAAATAAATTTAAATTTCTATTTATTTTTTACCTACCCTTGACATTTAGAAATCTCGTGTTTGCATTTGGACTAGCAGCAACCAACAAAAGACGTGAAAATATTTTTAGAATTGTAAATCTGAAAACAAATGACTTTTCAAGGAAGAAAAATATGAAGATTTTGAATATATAAAAGATTATTAAAATTTCACAACTTTTCATAATTTTTTTAAGTATTAAAATAAAAAGTTATAAAAGTCAGACAAATATTGTGTGTTTTTGTACAATATAATTTTAAACCATCAATTTATTTTTTCGACACTATATTTTTTTTTCTATAAAACCTATTTTACATAAAATACTCAAAAACAATTCTAGGCATAGAAAAAATATTCTCATAAAAGAGAATTTATTTTTATTCAAATAAAAAACAATTTTAAATACTCTTTAAAAGATTAAATATTTAACGATGATAAGACAACATTGCCTAATGACCATTTCGATATTATAATGTACTTCTTTTATAGGCTGAATATAAACAATATTAACGACTTTTCAATTATGTTTTTCCTTGCGTTTCTACTCATACTGTAAAGAATAGTCCATGTAAATGGTTTTCTGTCGATTTAGCATAGGATGTTTCAACCTAGAATGGATTAACCCGGATGATTCAGCCTATTACCAATGATATGTCAATTTTATAGTAAAATACTTTAATTTTTATTTATTTTATTTAAAATTTGTAAAACACTAAAATTGGTTTGAATTTGATAAATAATTAGATGAGATTTAAAATTAATGAAAAATTTAAAAAAAACTTATTTCTGAATTATACATAAAAAATAGTTTTAAAAATGTTTTCATCATAAAACAACATTTGCTAAGAAGAAAAGACATTAACACCTCCTAAGACGAAGTTGAAATTTTGTTTTTAACTTTTTTTTCCATTTAAAACTTGGAGACTTTAACTATCCAAATTATTGAATAATTCAAAAATACATTATTGTTGCCCCTTTACATCTAAAGTTTTTAGGCTTGCAAATAAATATTTGTTAGATAAAGTTGGTAAAAGCTCACATTAAAATATATTTTTAGTATTTTAAAACCGGTTCAAAAAAGTTTTAAAAAATTATTTCATAGGATTTTCTAAAACAATTTTTTAAATCTAATTTTTCACACAGAAAAACAATTCACGTGAAAACAATCTCCTCCTTTTTACTGTTTTCTCTTTCCCCATTGAAAATTTAAAATAATTTTGTTAGACAATTTTTTGTTAAATTTCAAGTTTGACTGGTTGAAAGATTTTTACTATTCACATCAATGACGTTATTTCTATCTATTGAAGTGTGTCTAAATGCTTTTTATTTTCATTATTTAATATAACTTTTTTTGGACAATTTACTCATATTAATAGATTTTAAAATTCAATTATACTTTTATCCAATACATCTTATTTTTAAAACCATTATAATCCTGTTTAATACGCCTTGAAATAGATGGATACATTGGTCGTTTAGGGATGGATTGGAAATGTATGAACGAATAGACAAGTTAATGAATTAATAAATCCACAGATGGAAAATGAAATAATGAACATTTTCTTGAAGTTACTTGAAAGAAAAGTCATTCTTTTTAGATTCTCAAAACCTAATCAGCAAATTATGGTTAAATAAACGTTTGCTCTGTTGTTATTGACAATTCAACACCAGCATAAGTGTATATTGTTTAGGAGCGGTATATGCAATTCTAGTATGAGACTGAATATACTCCTTAGTTTTCGACCTTGACTTTTAAATTACATGTATCGACTCTTTACGCTTGAAAGACATGAATTTTTGATAGACTGTACAGCAATAAACGGTACAAAGAGTCCATTATCTCTCATTAATTAACCAGGCCGAAGAGATGCTTTAAGTAATCTTTTCATTCGATAGAATATATTTATAAAGGTATATATGTATAATACTTCTAAATGTATGGGGGAATATTTAATAAAAAACTGGAGAAAAAAGTTAAGATAATATTTTAATACAACATACTAGATTCCAAGATTCAAACCGATTAGCAAAAAAATTTATTTCACCAATAAAATTTAATTTTTTGGTTATTTATTATACAATTCCAAAGAGTAAATATACGAACCATTTTCAAAATATTATTTTTTTCAAAACGTGAAACTGCGATATGTCGTAAAGTCAAGAGAAGGTATTTGGGTTTCTGTGTCTCCAAAGTTTTTATTTACTGTTTGCCTTCTAATTGTCGTGAACAAGAGTCGAAAGCATCAGAAAGATAGTATCCATCATTTCATACTGTTGACAGAGATTTGTATTTTTAAAAAAAAAGTTTATTTAATGGCAATAAATTATAATTTTTTGTTCTCTAATTCTCAAAACCTTATGTAGATCCAAATAATTTATAAATCTAATTTTTTAAACTAAACTAATCCATGCACTATAAATATAATGTAAAACAACAAGATCTTAAGCAGCTATTTATTCACGAGAACGACTTTAATCACATTTTATTGCTTTTTAATCCAATTTATTTAAAGTGCGTACGTTTATATTATATTTTTGTTTCTGTTAAAAGTTACTTTATGTTGTCGTCCATTGATTTATATTTTTATATATCAAGATAAATTAGTTTTAATTTAACTGAAAAGAAAATAAAATGTATTATTTATCATATTGCATTTAATTATTTGTATGTTATGTGTCGCATTAAACGGCCTTGGGTGGTCTGAACCTTGAAACAACAGCTCATCTTAAAGCAGAGGTGCAAAACAAATATCCTAGAAAAATAGAGAAATCGCCTATTATGAAAATAAAAGAGTAACCACTTCACATCCCAGTTTCTACAATTGTTTACTTTCTTTCGTTGCACATTTTTATAAAGAAATTGTTTTTTGTGTTTTTTTACTTTCTTTTTACTGTTTATTTTTCATTGTTAAGCTTTAAAATTTTTTAATTCTTTTTATAATTAATTCTTTATCGACTTTTTTGAGATTATAATTTTTTTTCTCATTCGGTGCAAAGTACTTGATTGTATGGACGGAATGGTGTTCGAAGTCGCATTTCCTTCCATGCTTGAACAAAAAATTTCATTTTCTATTATTCCTCTCATAAATTCATTTAGAGTTATATATAATATCTAAAATAATGGAAATGTAACGTTAGGAATTTTATTGAAGATACATAAACACATAAAATCGCAAACACACACAACTAAAAAAAAACACACATACACAAAAACACACACACACACACACACACACACACACACACACACACACACACACACACACACACACACACACACACACACACACACACACACACACACACACACACACACACACACACACACACACACACACACACACACACACACACACACACACACACACACACACACACACACACACACACACACACACACACACACACACACACACACACATCTTCCAGATGACTCCACCCTTAATGAAAGTCTTTCAAATGCGACATTTTCATTCCATGATGTCGTGCCCCCTTCAATCCTATCAATCTATAATATAGAAGAGAATGAAAATAAGTAATTAACGAAATAATAAAGAACAAAAACTATATAATCTAAAAAAAGGACCAAGTAAAATAGTATTTTTTTAAAATAAAAATAATGGTTATATATCTTAGTACAAAAAATATTCGTTTCAGGCTTGCTGATATGAAAAATTTGAAAACTGGAAAATTGTTGTTAAAACTTCAGTTTTTACTTTATTGATTTTTCAAATGCAGTATTTTTAATGATTTTCACATCAGTTGTGGAAGTTATCGCGTTTTTAATTTCCGTCTTTATCTTTCCAGGACCTTTATATGGAGATTTCATAGGCGTTATTAGTTTTGTTGCTATTTTATTTTCATCTATATCTAAACTGATTTTAATGATTTCCATTCATTAAACTTTATTGATTATAACCATAGATATCCTACAATCAACAAGTAGTATATATAGTAGATATACTATATCTTTTATTAAAACCTTTTCCTGGACAGCAGTGCGGAAACCGTTTTTTTCCAAATTCATAAATTTGGCGCTTATAAACAATAAATAAAATCATCATTGTTTTCAATTGATTTATGATCATATTTACATTATTTATAGCGTCTTATATGACCCAAAAGACCTTCAGCTCTTCATTATTTTAGTTAAATTTCTTTTTTATTGCTTCGTCAACACTGCCAAAATTACTTTGGTTAAAGACAACGGCTTTGGTGAATTCATACTAAAGACATACGATGTCAAAAATTGAGAATATTTATTAATGATTTATTAAATTAAATGATTGAAAAAATCAGTGATCAAAAGCCCCGTGGTTCAAAGTAAATGAGTTTGTTATATGAGAAAGTAAAAAATGTCTAACCCTAACCGCGAAGTTGAAATTGAAATATTTTATTATTTAGTTTTAGTAAAATTATTAGTAGGAATCATGATGTAAGCGAGTGATCGAAATTATTTTGTAACATTGAAAAACAATTATATATTTTTTACAATTTACAAATCCTTAAGTATTTTTCAAATGCCTTTAAAAGTTGATAAATCCTATTTTTAATATCGTTTGAGAATAGTCTTTATAAAGTTTAAATTATTTTTTAAATGATTAATATTTTAAAACAGAAAAAAACAAATTTTCCATTCTCAAAAGCATGATAAATGAAAGAAAAATACAAAGCCTCTGAACACTGAAAAGCATTAAAAAAATAATCTAGGTATACCTAAAAATTCCTAATAGCAAATACCCTTGAAGATTTAGAAAGAATGACTATCCTTAATTAAATAAATAACAACTCAATTGAAAAACATTCAATTATAAAAAATTATAATAAATTAATGACTCAATTATTATATATTCTTAATTAAATGTTTCATTAAATGACTTAATTAGGATGATAGCTTAGAAGCGAAGTTTGGTAGGGTAAGGCAGGCTTGGTGGAAGGCTGGGGAGTAGCATTTGAGCTTCATTGCATCCAACTCTGCATCACTCCACTCCCTCACGGGGTCCTTGAAGGAAGTTTCCTGGTGGCAGTGAAATAGAGTCGAAATGAATTAATGGGGATGGAAGATATATGGTGAATTGAATGAGTAAGGGTGAGTAGTGGTGATTTTATGGAAAAAAGATTGGACGATCTTGAAATTTAGGAGGTAAATGATGAATGTCGCCTAATATTTTTATGTTTTGAAAAAGGTATCCACAGAATAAGACATTTCAATTATCAAATCTTAAAACCTGAAAAAATAAAAATAAAACCAAAACAAACCATAAAAGCCACTCCCTTCTACCGTAAAATTTATAATACGGGCATTTTATCTCTTTATTTTACTTTCAAAGGCGCGGACTCATTTTAGACATTTAAAATCAAAATAACTAATTCATGAAATCATTTAATATTCATTTTTTGGTAATTAAAAATCGCATGCGCATTATACAACGTGTTGCTTTACAGTACCTCCCCAAACTGCCCACAAACCGGGTTAAGGGAACAAAGCAGACAGCCAATCTGTCCACCAGGGTACGTGGGAACAGGAACTGCAGCGTATGCCACTACAGGGAAGAGCTCCTTGCAGAAGTCACGCATGTTTTCGATCAAGTCGAGGTGCAGCCAGATCGACTCGCCTGTGTTAGGATGTAGTGTGGATAAACAATGGTGTGTAGTGGTGATTAGTGGATGAAGATGGAAATTGGTGGATATATTGTAGAGATCCTTAAGAAATTTTTGCGATTTAGACATGTCCACCAGCACACCACATACCAACCACAACAATAACACATGCCAAGCACAACAACAACACATGCCAACCACAACAACAACACATGCCAACCAACCTTGCGAGCACAAGACACCACCATCCTTCAGTGCCGACTTAATCAACTCATAATATTCCTTCTTAAACAACACTTCTGCAGGTCCTGTCATGGCGGTAATTGTGGTGGAAACAGAGGATAAAATAGATAAATTGTGGGAGAAATCATGATGGAAATGGGAAATTATTATTATTATTATTATAAAGGATATTTAAGGAATAAATTATTTAAATGGTGGTGTTGGTGAAATAATTATGAAAAAAAATCATAAACCATTATGGAAATAATAAATATTAGTAAAAAAATATTTAAAAAAAATAATCGTGGAATAAAATAGGCCATATGGTTTAGTGGGACCACCAAAACCACTCGCAGCCCAACCTTCCCCCCCCCCCCCAAACTCACCAACAGGGTCTGATGAGTCAGTGATGATGACGTCAAAGCTCTTCTTGTGGTCCTTCATGAAGGCGAAACCATCTCCCACATGCACCTTTACCTGGGTGGTGGTGATAGTGATGTTGGTGGTGATGATGATTATGATGTTGGTGTGTTAGTTAATAGTGGTTACGATGTTGGGTGGTGATGATGATGATGTTGGTGGTGATGATGATTATGATGTCGGGTGGTGATGATGATGATGATGGTGGTGATGATGATGATGATGTTGGTGGCGATGGTGATAGTGATGTTAGAAATACTGGTAGCGATTATAATGTTGGTGGTAATGGTTGAATAATACAAATACCTTAGGGTCTGAGAGACCATGAGCCATTGAAGGTAACAGCCTTTTACACAACTCTATCACTTTCTGAGTGTTAGTATTTGTATTATTATTATCACTACTACTACTACTACTACTACTACTACTACTTCTACTACTACTAATACTACTACTACTACTACTACTACTACTACTACTACTACTACTACTACTACTACTACTACTACTACTACTACTACTACTACTACTAATACTACTACTACTACTACTACTTCTACTACACTCACCCCATCAATCTCACACAACACTATGGACTCAACACTTGGATGTTTTAGCAACTCCCTCACGATTCCCCCATCTCCTCCACCTATCACCAACACCTGCATAGCAATTTGAAAAATAATATTATTATCTAATTATTATAGATAGTTCATTATTATAGATAGATGGATAATCAATCAATCAATCAGATAAATTTATATAGCGCTGAATAGTTTGAACCACTCACATGTTTCGGATCGGGATGGGAGTTTGTAGGAATCAAAGCCATCATCTCTTGGTACATGAACTCGTCTCTCTCTGTTGCCTGGATCACCCCATCCAACACCAAGACCCTGCCATGTGTCTCTCTGGGATGATTTGAAAAAGATAAAAATGGTTAACTTTGCAATTATCAAATGTATTTAATAGATTTTGTAAAAAAAATGGGAAAAAATTATATGATGTTTTGGAGGTTTTTATGGTCTTGCAATTAGATTAAATTGAGAATGATTTAAATGTGTGCAAATTATTTTATTATATTAAAATAAAATAATATTTATTAATTATTTAATTTCATTGCAATTTCATTCTATAATTGTTCATAATCGATAACACCTATTTTGCATGAACCCATAAGCCACCATTAAATCAATGCACCTAAACACCAGCAACACGCCACTAGCGATTGAAAGATGAGAACATCTTGAAAGTCTGATTTCTCATGCGCCAGCACTTCCTTCACTTTCAAACTCATGCACTGTCCAGGCCATTGATCGTTTATCTCACTGAACCATCCCTCTCTAATCAAATCCATTACTTTGTGGGTTTTTTTAAATTAAATTATTTGAAAATTCTAATATAATTATAGACGCATTAAAATATTTAAAAACGCTTCTAAATAAGTAAAATTACCAGGGGGTGTAGGAAGGTGCAAAGGTAGAAGATTAAAAGGGCACTTAGATATTACGTATTACGCAGCACATAATATTTGAAATATCCTTTTACTAGTTAAATATATATCCTTGAAAGAAATGGTATCTTTTAGCATTTTGATACTCTTAGAATCTAAGACTTAGATGGTAAAAAATAAATTCTGACATGTTTTATTTGATTGAACAGATTTAAAAAATAATATGAGAAGTTATAAATATTTACAGAACATTTATTTCCAATATTAGAATTTATGCAATTAAAACACTGAAAGATTTTGAAAGTTTTTGTTCTTAAAGTTCATCATTTCCATGTTAATCGTTTAACGACATTAAACTTTTGAATACTTTTATTGCTATTATGATTATATTACTGGTATGATTATATAACTTATTCACAGTATTTAAACCTAGTATTGAATCATTCAAGTGATAATAGTGAATATAAACAAATCGATTTTCAAAATAAACATAAAATTAAACTGGCAAGTTGTATTTTTTAAGATTTAAAATAAACCTGCCTATTTTTGATATGGTTATACAATAGTACGATTTTGGACTGATGAATACTAGATAACATTTTTCATAAACTGAATCGATATTTACAGTATAATTTAGGTGCTTTCACCGGCAAAACTCTTAAACGATATGAAAATGAATATGATATTACTATAATAATGTCTTTTTTTTAATAACTGAAAATAATAATATAATAAATAATATAAATATTTTATTATAAAAAATGTAAATAAAAAACTTTTTAAAATAAATAAGTAAAAACCATTCTTGATGCTACAAAAAAGCCCAACACAATACGGGAAGAAAAAACCGCTGTAAACGCATTCCATCATAATTCTCTCTACTGCAACAGATCCCCCATCTCCATCAACAACATCTCGATTCCAAATCTTTACTAGCATACTTCCTACTACACCAAGCCACGCTGAAGTACCCAACGGCATTTCCAAGAGAAATGGCAAGGCATAGGTACACGTTGAAAGTCATCAACACCAGCATTGAGAGAATCCCCAGCCAGATTTGAATCCAGTAGAGAAGGGTTTGAAACAGATGTGCGATGAAGAAGGGACTGTTGTGGTGGTTGTGTGGTGAGTTGATAAGAATGATGGTCGGGGGCGGAATTACATTTTGTTAGTTGAAGGTGTTGATACTGATATCAATATATAATCTGAAAATATTAAATTTATTCGTATATCATAAGCTTCATAGTTAGAAAAACGGTGAAAAATAAATATATAAATATAAAAATTTATGCTATTAAAAATATTACCCATTCTCTTTTTCCAAATGGACTTGGTCCGATTTAAGCTGTATGTGTTAGGTTAAATATTGCTTAAACAGGAAAATACTTTCTCAAAATTTAATTTACAATAATATATAGGTTTCAAAATTAAATTAAAAGCTACCAAATACCTTGGTAGTTTCAATGGCTTGCTGGGGTTGGAGTGTTTTAGTAAGTAACATGAACCTGAGAGCTTTCACGCACTCGTAAAAAAGAGAAATAAGGAAGACTGCAAAACAAGAAAGAATAAGCTCTGTAGGGATTTCAAATGTGTAATTTACTTTTATTAAATGTATAAAAAATTATTATTTAAGGTTATTATGAAAAATCAATTAAGTGAAATTTTGGATGATATTTCAATTTTGATTTATTCATTCATTCATAATTAGGTCGTATATAATGATTTTTTGCTCCATTATCAGCATATCGAGTGGAGGGTACTTTATTGACAGTTTTTATCATGAGCGTTTAAATTGTTTTCTATTAGTTTAAAAGCTTTGATTATAGCTGTGTTTAAAGGGACATGTTAATTTTGATAGTCTATAGGTTTTGAGAGTTTTAAATCTTAAATTTGTTTTTAAAAAATATTATAGAACAAATAACCTTTGTGCTTCCAAAGACTGTCAATAAATAGCATAATAACTAGACATATGAAAAGCATTAGTAGGCTAACCTAAGTAGTTGTTCGTCTTCCACACCGAGAAGAGAATAGTGTTCTGGACATTACCATGGAAATAGTTTTTCATCATGTGCATCATCTCCCCCATCGACATTTCGACAAAAATGTAAAAATATTAGTTTTTAGTTATTTGTTATTTTTTGTTTTTGTTTTAACTTAACATTTATTTATTAATAGTTTTGCATTTCAACTTTATTTCGGTATACAAATTGCTTTATTTATTATTATTTATGAATCTGATTTTAAGTTAAAGTTCTTAATTGGATCTATTAAACATATATTTTATCTTTTTACAACGCCTATAGAATATGTTTAATTGAATAATAACTTATTATCTATTACGGAAAATAACTTTAAATTCTTGTTAAAATTCAGAGGCTTGTTCAAAACTACAAAGTTAAAACTTTAATTATATTATACTTGAAGATCTTTATAAAAAACTTTCTTAAATATTTCAAACAGCGGTCGATCCATTGGGAACGAGCAACAGATGGTGGCCTTTAAATGCTGACTTTATATATTGAAATCACTCACTTTTATTGTATTGAGTTATTTAAACTTTTTTTATATTTATATAGACCAATTCATTATGAATGAATTTTATATTTTTGTGATCCGAAAATGCATTACTATTCATGCAGTGAGATCGTTCAAGAAGGCATTAAAAAAATTTACTGAAGCTTTGAATGAATACTTATTCACTAACTATTTAATTATTACTCATTGAAAGTATATGAAGTAGAAATTATAGAAATATGTAGAAGGTATTGTAACTGAATCTGACAAAACTACTTAATTGAAATAGAGGGATTTGCAAGGATAAAACTTTTATTTTCAAAAATCAACATAAGAATAAAATTTGATCTAACACTTCTAAATTGTTACTAGATTAAGTTTAAAACATACAAAATCGAAAATGAAGAGTATTGAAAATTTAAACAGCTTTAATTTTTATAATTTATTCTACTGTTTCAAGTATTTCATAAACCGAAAAACATGTTTCAAATTAATCGGTTATCAATACATGTCAACGCAACCTTACAAAAACAATTCCATCGTGATTTAGAAAAAGCTAGCGCAATTCTTCATGCTGTTTAAAAATGCACATTTGTTAACAAATTCGAAATTCTATGATTATATTGAAGAGATTGGAAAATACGATAAGAAGTGCAAAGGGTTTGATATATTCTCATACATTGTCTTGAAATCACGTAGAAATAAACAGCACATAGCTCAAACAACACTTTTAGGTTCCTTTGTTCCTCACTTCCAACTATTATTCTTTCATCAAAACACAGCACTCTTTTCATAGGTTTGTCTTTCATACTTGAGTGTGTAGGTTGGTGTCAGGATAGGCGTCTTCTACCGATAACTGTGCCGGAACCGTTGATGTAAAGTGCTGTGGAAGTCAAACCAGAGTTTAGGAAAGTGTAAGAAATTAATTATAAACTTGTAAATGAATGACAGTTTTTTTACTTTGTAATTTTTGATGACGCATTAACTATCGATTTTAATGTTATAATATGATAATAACCAAAAATGTTTAAATAAAAAGATTGTTTTATCTAATTAGTTACAGATTGAAATAAACAATTTCTGTACTTTTTTTACTCAAATGAATTAAATCATGTTAAAATGCGTTTCTTGAAAAAGGAAAAATATATCACTTGCACCTCAAGGTGATGGTTTTTCTCTTCTAAAGCATCAGTCAAAGACAGTCTATCAACGGCTTCGATCTCTTTCTCCATTATTAGTTGCTGTTCTAATAGCTGAATGTTAAAAAATTAAGTGTTTGGTCTGAGTTAATAAATGTTTATTTTAATGAAAAAAAATAAATCATTTGAAAAAAAACTTGCTTTCTGTCGATTGGCGTCAATGTTTTTTCGGTGGAAGTACTCGATGGCGGCGATGATGAGGCTCAGAAGCAGGCCTCCGATGAGGATGAAGAAGATGCCAGCTACGTTCGAGAGCTTCAGGGAGCTGGCGGCTTCTTGCTGCTCAGTGAAGCGAAGGAAAATAATTAAACTAAACGTTCGACATTTCAATTGAAACGAACTTTCTTGATAGCTCCTTCTGGCCGGCATTGACCTTTCTTGTACCACCATTTCTTTTCCAAGGTTGCCAACACACCCCCTTCTAGCAACTCCAAAACAGCAAGATTCACCCTGTCTCTGAGTAAAATATTTAAAGCTATTTATAAAATATTATTTCAATAACATTTACCAAATGAAAATCAAATTATTTTTAATTATTGGGAAAAAAAATTTATTCCTTTTTTTTAGCGTAAGACAAAGACAAACCTGATATCGGAGCCCATAGGGGTTCCAATGCCATATCCTTTAGCGTCTAGATTACTTCCCACTTTCATCGTGTCGCAGGGCTGACGCTGGTTCGTGTACTCGTTCTGGGTGGACTCTGTGAGGAAAGCATACTTGCCGTTCTTCTTTCTCACAGTTTCCACCCCTTCGTCAGCAGTATTGACAAACACCCACGGATCTGTCGAAGACATGAAAGCCCACATGCGCTCGTACGTAGGAATCGTTGACTTCTGCAATGAAAAATATTCATTAAAGAAGATTTTGTCTCATTTTTGAATAATTTTAGTTTCATAAAAATAAAATCTTACTCTGAAAAAGTCTTGCGTCGAGCCACCAATGACTGTTCCGTATTTTATTTCAGTCTGCTTCGCCAAATCTTCAGCACTTTCAATTGGAGATTGCATTCTCTCAGAGGTCAGAAAAGCCGCCAGGTTGGCAGTATAGGAAGAGATGAGGATGAGAGTGAAGAACCACCAAACACTGCCCACGATCCGACCTGACATTGACCTGAGATGATAGACATATGAAATATAATCTTATTGAAAAACAGATATAATAACCTGCTAAAATTTTGTTTGTTTTTCAAGATGAGTGTTTTTAAAGTTTCAAAACGAATTTAACCTCGGCTCAATGTCAACGCCCTGCTGCATGAAAGCTCCGAGCGAGAACCAGAGGCTGTTGAAGATGGTGAAGTTGTTGACGAGTCCTTCATGGTTGTCTTCCACGTGCCACTCGAAGGGACTGAACCTGCTCACCAGGAACAACACCACACTCACGCCGATGTACGCGAACATCACGCACATCCACACTTCGTAAGACAACGGGTTCAGGAATGAAAAGACGCTTGGCGTAGGTTTCGAAGGCTTCTTGATCATTATGCTGATGCCGAGACTCATGAACGGCTTGGAAAAGTCGATGACACTTTCCCGGTCTGCAGTTATCGTCAACGGAGCTATCGCCATGTCTGCCACCTGGAAGTTATTCAACGTCCAAAAATATTTGGAATAAATATGTAAAATATACGAATGTTTTGAACATTTTCTCTAAAATAAATACATTGTAAATTAGAGAAAGTATTCCAAATGTAACTACTTACCCCACTTAGTAATTCCCCCACCATGCCATCCCACTTTCCAGTTTTGTTATCGCCATACTTGTTATCTGCTACTGGCTTCATAATTATATCAAGCCTTATCGAATCAGCCAGCAGCTTTGCCAAATCAGCACAGTAACCTTCATACCTATCATTTCCCTCTAAACCTTCTTTCTCTACTCTCATCAAATGAGGCGCCGACTGATATAGTAGCAGAAATGAGTTTTTAAAATATTAAAAATATATATTAATGTTTTTTTAGAAAAATTCTATATGATGAAAAGCAAAAAAAGTAATTACCAGAATTGATGTAATAATTCGTGTTTTGTTAACGATATTGGTTCCTTTCTGTCGGATCATTGTTGGCTGTTGAATCTTCAAGCCTTCTTTCGAGTCCCAAACTCCAATCTTAAAGTCGTTACAATTTTTTTATTCAATATTGACTTTAAATAAAATATCGAATTTTTAAACCATATTTTTTATATTCTAACCTTGGCAAGTCCTCTGTTTAAACTTACTTCCATGATGTCCAATTTGTAATCTTTTCTCAGGCCAAAATCATCAAATCTTATCTTTCCAGTCAAAATACTCTTCATCTCAATCTGATTTGGTAATAATTATTTATTCTTTAAGTGTATATAAATTTATAAAAATTTATTCATAATATAAAATAATAAAGTTTTTATTATGAAAAATAATAAAAGCAACCCTTCTCATGAAACTGGTGAGGTCGATGCCATGGGACCACTTCTTGATAGGTTCGTGATCGCAGTTGATGGACTCGTTGTATCGAACGTTGAAGAGCCTTTTCTTCCTTCCGTACTCATATATCGCGTTTCCCATGAAGTAGCCAGCCTCAATGATGAGCGCCAGATCGACCTTAAAATAAAAATAGATATTGAGAGTGGTACAAATAATACTAATAATACAAACAGTATGCAAGCATTTCTCACTCACCGTTACTTGAGTCTTAGCTTTCTTGTCTCGTTTTTGATACATGCCAAACCCAAGTGAAATGTTTTTGAAGTTCTTACTGTTGACATCTACCAAGGTTAGACCCGTTACGTTTAGACCTCCAGTCTTGAAGACATTTGTGGCTCTCATCTCATTCATATGCTGAAAAAACGTAGTTTGATTTTTAGTTTTTGAAATAATCCTTTTAGTTCAGTTTATAACAGTTTAAAAAAATGTCAAAATTAGTAAATTCTTAGCGAACCAGGCCAACAAGTAGAAACGAGTGTTTGATCCCAGCAGGAGATGTCTTGTTGTACTAAAATGAGAAGTTATTGAACTTCAATTAATAAAACTATTTGATAAAATAAATTGAATTTTAATTTAACTGACTTAATGGAATATTTATATAAATAAATTCTTTGTTCTTGCTTTTCAATTGATTTATTTTCACATTTCAAAGCAACAAACCAGTCTATTAATAATTTCTTGGCAGTCATTGACGGGCATGTCCAAGAGAAGTTTTTTGCTCGATGGTTGTTGCAGGTCCAATCGGTTGAGAGTGTTGAAAAGCCCTTCAGCATCGTCTAACTTGAAAACGTGTGTTTTCATCATGTAGCTTTCTTCCGTCACCACGTCAAACAGCTGTTGCAGACGCTCCAAGCCTTATTTAAATAATTATACAAGAAATAAGCGATATTTTAAAAGATGAAATATTCGATTTTTATTCTAATCAAAAACCAAAAAAAGTAAACCTTCATTAGTGTTGTAAAAGTAGTAGATATCTTGCCAGCCATAGAACCGAATCAGGTCATATAGAGCTCTGACGTAGTAAGGTCGCAGGTAAATGTCAAAGCCGGCGTTTTGGTTGCTTGCGTTGATGGCCATTGAAGAGGTGACGAACGGCACGTGGAAGGTAGAGCTGAAGGATTTGAAAGCGTTCAGGGTGTGGGAAGAGTGCAAACTGAAGTAGGACATCACGCCGGAGTAAAGGAGTCTGCATACTGGTAGTGAAGAATTTATATTTTGCTTACATTTTTTGCTTTAAAACTATTTTTTCATATAATCATAAAAATGTAAGTATGAACCACTGAACCAATCAATTTGAATTTTTTTTAAATATGAAAAATCACTGTCCAAATTAAGAAAAAAAAACCCTACTGACTCGATGAGCCCACTCTGAAGCTGTTATCCGGATAAAACTTCTCCAGCTTTTCAATCGAATGGTAGTCTCGTGTACTGAGACCCTTCCTTCGGATGAAAGTGTCCAGACCAAACCTGAAAGCCATCAGCTCTTCAGAATCGTTTGCGCTTGATAGAACCCCTGAGATTGTGGTTTAAACGGTTTATTAAATGGGTTTATTGGTTTACAAATGATTTTTCGAGGATTCTATAAACATGGTTTGTGATTTTAAAATGTTCTTATTATTATTATTAAATTTTTTTACAATTAACTAGACTATAAACTGCCCCTAACCGACGGAGAGATAGATTCCTTGGCAAGATGCCTTCCACCAGAGATTTATCAGTATCACCACAACCGATGTAAAAACCTTTTGATACATTTTTGTCAATTGGCCGACTTGAAACTTGCTTGAATTTCCGTTACGTTCAAAAAATAAGTGATATTTCAAATATGCCAAGAGTAACTTTCCTTCCACTTAAATTTCACATCTTAAGACGACCATTGTCTTTCGGACGTCAACACATTGAACGGACACAGCAGCGTCAAAGCATCTTTTCTAATGAATATTCATGAGATTATAAATATGCATGAGCTGCTTGCTGCAGTGACCATCGATTGAAAAAGAGGTGGTTTCCATTCTCGAAGTAAATTGTGCAACACTTTTCATTATGTATTTTTATTTTTGTATATTAATTAAAGAAAATACATAGAAAATTTATATAAATAAGAGCGTATGTAGTTGCTGAGTTTCAATTGATTTAATACTAACTAGAATAGCATGTGAGAATAATTGAATTCCAGTAAAAATCAGAACAAAAATATTCAAAAAGAAAAAAGTATTTTAATGTTATAAAGTTTAGCACTTTCTGTTTCAAGCTTTGATTCCGTTCCACATTTTTTTACAAAGATCCAACTTTTCTTTTTCAAATTCCTTTTTTCCTAAGAAACTAGTGTCCAATCCAAATGATCTCATGAATTGAGTCTTTGCTTCTAAATCGTGGAGCTGCTTCCTAATTTCCATGAAATTGTCATCATTAACTTTATGCTCATTTTCATAAGTAGCTGAATTATTTCCTAAATCTGTTTTTTCGCCGAGTTTTGGAAACTTTTTGGTTGAAAAGTTCACTGGGAGCTCGTATAGATTGTGCCAGCCTGGATCTCGATTATAAATGAAGGAAAACAAGTCAGCTTCATGAAATTCACCCTCAAGTGAAAAGTCAATTTCTTTGCCGATAGTCTTTCCAAAGTCATCCTCTTCATGTCTTTTAACAATTTTTGTTAAATGAGTGACTGGAAAAGAAAGATCTACAATACATTGATCTTCTCTCGCGACTCTCTTGCTGTTTTGCCGTGTAGTTATCGAACTGGGTTCGTTATTGAATCTTTTTCTAGTTTGTTTTTTGTTTGTCGCTGAATCTTCTCTTGAAAAACTCTCCCCAGTCCAAGATGAAGCGCCAGAAAAGTTAACAAAAGCGCCGGATTCTGCAGCTGCAGATTTGGTTGTGGAAGTAGCAGCGGCAAACGTTTTCATTGAATAGTTGTTATTATTATTATTGTCATAATTATTTCTTCCAAGTATATTACCATTGTTATATTTAAAATTATTACTTATATTTTCGTTATTATTATTATTATTATTATCAGTACCATTTTTGTTACTTTTCATGTAGTCACACGTCGTTTTTGTGAAGGCTCGGGGCGTTTCTGGCTGTCTAGTCGCACCATTGGAGATTCTGCAAGGCAGCAGAATAGAAGTCATCCTGGGACTTGCATTCACAATGGAACTTGTTGCAGTAGTATTTGCAGTAGTAGTTGTAGTAGTAGTTTGAGTTCTCCCAGCTCCTCCATAGTCCGAAGAGCTTTTAGATTCGGATGTAGATGGTGGCGAAATGTTGACATCTTGAGCGTAACTTGTGAAGATTTTCATGAGATGGTCGATGGTCGAGTCGTCTTGCCTCGACTCGTCTTTGATGGTGCTCAACAAGTTTTTGATGTTTTCAACGTTCAAATTGCTCAGACATTTGTTGTTATTATTATTATTAACATTATTGCTGTTATTACTGTTACTAGTGCTATTTTTATCACAATTGTTATTGTTACTATTGCTATTTCTAACACCAATGTCGTCTTTAGGCTTAGTCGCCAGTCTTTTATTTGCCATTCCACTTTTTAGTTTTTCAGTTATTTCATGAAGGTTCATCTTCGATTTGACTGGAAAAGATGTTTTCTCCGATTTGGGAAGAATTCTCCTCATCGTAGTTTGAAAGGCCGCATTTGTAGATACATTTGACTGAATACTGGTGCCAATAAGCGATGATGAGAAAGGTGGTGATGGTTGTGATTTTAAAGAAACAGATTCTTGTTGTTTTTTATTGATTTTGTTGACACGGGACTTCACTGGAGCTGCAATTGTATAATTTTTTGATAGGTCGTCAGGCACCATGGTGGTATTGGTAAGAGGGAGAGAGAAAAAGTTATTGTTTGAAGGTCTTTTAACGAGATTCGAAATTAAAGAACTGTTACTTGTGCTTTTGGCGCTTAAATCAAGAATATTATCTGCAAAGTTTGAATTTCCATCACAAGGATCAAAGGTCTGCGTTGCAGAAATAGTCGGAGACATGGAGTGTTTAGTAGCCGTCAAGTTATCTGAAAAGATCTGGGAATGACTATTCTGACAAATGATTTGGTTGTTCACTGGAGACAGTAAAGGAATCTGGGAGCCTGCTTTTTTGTTAAGAGCTATGTTGTTTTGGTTTTTAATTGGATTTTTATTTGCTGGAACGTTGACAAGAATGACTTTGTTTGAAGATGTTTCAGAGTAATTTTGTAAGATTTCTCTTTTGAAGTTCTCGAAAGAAGGTTTTTTGTTACTCGAGCAATCGTCACAGTGACAGACGGGTGGTTCTAGAGTAATGGTATTGTTAACCAAAAGACTTTTAATACTCGTAATGCCATGCCTTATCGAACGTTTCCAATCTCTAGCTTTTCCCCGGCCACACCAACGCTGGAACTGATTGGGGGTGACCCATCCTTGTGACGAAAGAATGGAATCGATTTTGGAGCTGTGGGAAAGTTTCTTGAGGTCCAAAAGACCTTTAGTGCTACCACACATCACTTCCAAGACCACACTGTCTTTGTCTTGCTCTAGCTGCGTAATGAGCAATGAAAGAACTTTTTCCGAAAGAAGTGTTGGTGATAGATTGCGTTGTTGAGCCTGCTGTAAGTTTTGGTGTTCGTCCTGTTGCATTTTTTCAACGTTGAAGCCTTTTTGGTAAGGCTGAACTTGTTGAACGCCCTTGCCTTTAGTCTGCATTCTCGTTTCTTGTTGAGCGCTTTGCAGAATTGGCGACGTGGATTCCTTATCGTAAAAACTA
The DNA here is from genome assembly GCA_943735955.1 of Piscicola geometra. NCBI lineage: Eukaryota > Metazoa > Annelida > Clitellata > Hirudinida > Piscicolidae > Piscicola > Piscicola geometra. Next base: position 7,288,850 of record OX030964.1, read on the forward strand.
CTGATGAAAGAGTTACTGGAGTTTTGACTTGTTGCCATGTCTTCTGAATGGGTAGTTTGCATACCATCTAAGTGGTTTAAATTAATTTCGTCTTTTCCTGCTTCTTCTGTTGGAGGACTGTTTCTACTACTAATTTTACTGAGAATGCTCTGTGAAAGAATATTCTTGATGATGTTATTGGTGACTATGTTTCTGGTACTTTTAATAATGTTTGTGCTGAAACTTTTGTTCATCGGAGTTAGAGATTTCGTTTCTTTAAAATGCTTTTCATTCGTAAAATTACAATTATTTCCTAATTCTTGGTTTTCGGAATGCGTATAAGTCGTCACATTCAAATATCTTTTTGTGCAGAACGACAAGTTTATTGGAATGCTGCAATGTTGTGACGATTCTTCAAGCCTGTCTGCATTGCTATCTATATCACAATCGGCTCTAGATTCCTCTTTCTTATGCACACAGGAACTCGAATCGGAGATTTTAAAGGCGTTGTTTGCAACAGTTTTATTGTAGTCATAGATTGGAATTGGCGAGCTTCCGAAAGACCCATCATTGAAACTGGAATCTTTACTCAAATTTATAATACTTTCACTGTAAATACTTTCTTTATTATTATCATTATTGTTCTTATTATTAATTTTTTTATTCTTCCTGCTGTTGTTTTCTAGAGAAGTTGCGATATTGTCATTTTTGTTGCTAGCGAGCGTGTTTACATTCACTTTTGACACGTCGTTCATGTCAATTATTTGTATCCTCTTCTATTAATAGTTGAAATACTAGATTCGTTAACAAAAAATTTATTAATGATGATAAATATCTCTGCGAGTATCTTTTACAGACCAGGATTACAACTTGCGTAAGGCGACTTTATAATTATCGTACAGGGATTGAGCCCATTGCGACCTGCAACAACAAAGGATTTTAATATATTAAAATAATTTTTAGGTTAGTAAAATTTAACAAATATTACTTACCAATATTATTATATACTTTCAAAAGATTATTATGCAATAGCTATAAGTTTAATTTTTATTTGAATAGTTCGCTATTGTATCACAATACACTTCCAGCATAGTTTGAAACACCCACCTTTAGCGATTCAGACTTAACAAGGATTTTAAGCGCCTTTGACGCATATATTAGGCGCTTTGGATGCTATACTTTCTTTATATTTCTACAGCCACATCGGGATACTGTAATAGCTATGCTATAGCCTTTTACATACTTATTTGACTATTGGTATATTTGCGCTGAGTTATTCGCGTCTAGCTACGACTTTTATCTGTGTGAATGTGTGTGTGTTTGCCCGCTTGTTCAAACTTTTATGGTGTCTAGATTTTCTCAAGTTTTTCTATTTTAATATGTGCGTGTTTGGGGGACTTTATTTTTATTGTGTATGTGTGTAAATGTGCATGACTGAGTGTTGGTGAATGCTAAATAATTGTCGAGTAAAAGAACATTTCTATAAACTTTGAGAATGAATCAAAAAAACCGACCAATTAGGAAACTTCATAGAAAAGTTGATAATTGTCCTACAACCAACTGTTAAACATAAACATAAAGCAAGTTTAAAGTTAATAATTTAAAACAAAATACAAATATTTATTCTAATGAAAAGTGCAAGAATTATAGTAAATATTAAATAAAAGTTAAATTCTTAAATGAGTTGGAATAAATTAAAACCACAAACCAACCTCGAACTTTCTGCAAGCACAAAATCACTTGAGACCCCACTTACGCCTTTTATCGACTGCATTTTAATATAAAGAACAGCTTACGGCTCCCTGACCATCCAGGTCACATAAATACATTATGATAAGTAGGCGACTGTTTTAGTTAATATATAAAAAACCATGAAAAATAATTATGTCTTTTTGAGTAAGCATCTTGAATACTGAAAATTAATTACACTTTTAATAATACAGTGTTTCGAATAAATGAATACGATAGTTCAACAGACCTTTGAAAGCTTTATATCATTTGGCGCCTTCGAGTTTTTATCATGATCTCCAAAGTTATTTTTATTAGTCACCACGACTGAGTTTAGCTATATGTAAACGATGAGAAAAGGGAGTATCTGAACATATTATAGAATACTTATAGGAATAACTATTTCAAGATAAAAAGTTATTATACAATGGTAAAAGTTAGTTTTAATAATTGATTTATAATAGATAGATTCGAAATAAAGAATCTCTGAAAGGCATACTTTCAGCACACATAGGAGCCAACTCAAAGTCTATGATCAATTAGAGAGCCAATAGTAGCTACGCAGCTTGCATAGCCTATGCCTTCTTTTACGACTTAGATTTTAGTTTTTATTATTCATAGCATCTATAAAATTCGATTATAAAAATGAGTTAAAAGCCCTGTTAGAAAAAAATATCTTAAAAAGGAAACAAATGACGGTTTAAAGTCGATTCATTTACTAAAAGTCTAAAACTGGGACGTGAGCGATTTGAGACACGTAATGTAAATAACATTCGTTTACTTGTCGATTTTCTAGCCCATGAAATTTCACTTTTTCTAACTTTTAGTCTAACTTAATTTAGTGAATATCGTTTTGAGTTTCTTAATTTTTAATTTAAAGAAACTCATTCACCATGAATAAAATGCGAAGCAGCAGTGAACTCATGTCGACACAAAAGCACACGACGTCGCTGAGGTTTGCTATCGACGCGGCGCTATCAATTAACATAATGATTTAGGTTCTATAAACATTAGACGGATCCAAGTATGGGTTTTTATATGCACATATGTATTGCATTGGATGCTTTGTGGAGGGAAGAGATTTTGAATAATCGAATGGTTTTTTTTCTACTAACGCTATGGTAGCGGGAAAATGTGTTACAAGATAGTTATGATGAATATTGAAGAAAATATGAAAAAGTATTTGAAAATATGTGAATAGACGATGAAAATGTGGATAATTCACTGACAAAACGGATGTTTGTGCATTTCGCGCAAGCCATGTGACTTCGAAGACAGGTTTTTAGTTGATTTCAAATGATATTCACAAGTGAGCTAATAAAAAGAGGAAGAACAATAAATGAATATGCCTCGTGTTTAATAAAAATATCTTACATTATATGAAATTTTTAAGAGAAATATATTTATTTTTAATTCAATTCATGTTCGACGTTTAGTTTTTTTTCTTCAAAATGCGCTTATTCAGAAATACTCACAAATTTTATTTTTTGAACATTTGACTTTGTTTTTCTCATTATATAATTTTTCACAATATTACATAATTTATTTATATTATCCTTAGTATCATTTTTATCGTTCAGACTTTGAATGATAAAAACGAATCAAAGGTGAGTCAGTTAAATAGTTCTCATGTATTTTTCATAGTTTTGAGGGTTGTTTCAAAGTTCGGGTCCAGTCATACCGAAACATTTTCCCTCAAGATTATTTAAGAATTCATAGTCTGCTAACTAATATTCAATTGAAACTCAATCCCTTCGCCATTGAAATTAGAATGGCGCCAACCAGGCCAGGCTTTAAGACTTCGGGATAATTAAAAATTTTGTCTATCGAACAGGCAAATGCAATCACACTACAGGTCAGTAGACGCTTTCAGGTGGTAGGAATAATCCGAAATGAATTTGCATTATACAACAGCCAAGAAGCATGTTAAGCCACTCTGCCAAAGTTTATGATCAATATCAAACAAAGCGCTTTTAATAACAAAGTTTAAATCCGTGTGATAATCAAGATTAAGTAGTTTTGATAAATGCAAAATTTTATTCTTGGAAATTTTAGAACATTTTTATAAATTTGCTAATGATTGTTTTTTTGCCAACATTTCATGTCATTTTAAATGCCATTGTCGTGAGAATTCTCCAGTATCGTGTATATTCAAAACAATGGAATGCCTTAGGAACTATTATCATTACTATTGGTGAATATAAAATGAAACAAAACGCAATAGTAGCTAGTATGAAGGAAAGATAACTTGAAAACTCGTAAATATGCGGAAAAACTCGTATCATTTATCGAAAGGATATTGTTTTTGAATAGTTTGTTATTAGTAAAGCTCTTTGTTTAGCTTTTTATTTTAAAAATTGATGAGTTATTAGTAATTATTTATTATATTCATTTTTTTCATATTTTTAAACTTGAAAAAAGTTATAATTTATTAAATATATTTAGAAAAATAAAAACATTTTTTGTGCTTTAACGCACTTTCATGAAAAACCTTGTGTCGTCTGTAAAATATATCATTCATTCTATAACATTTCTGAATCACTATTACATAGTTTTTGAGTTTCACGACACAATACAATGAACATAATTTTGGCATTATCGAAAAACCAGACGAGCACTAAGTAATGAAGGAAAAAAATGAAATAACTAGTTTGAATAATTAAAACAATAATAATATTTAACTTCCTAAAAAACAATTCAATTATTAACTAATAGGATTTTATATATGTCTTCAGAGACTTGAAAATTTGAATCCATAAAAAAAGATTGTTTCACAGTTTAACCACACAGAATTTATTTTTCTGCATAATGATCAATACTACATCTTATAATAACAAGAAACAAAATTATTTTTATTAAAAAAAGTTTTTGAAATAAAAAAAACTTAATTAAGCTTAATCTGCTTCAAGCCCTTATTTGCATTCGGAGTATTTACAAAGATCAGCAATACGATATTCAGCACCATCTTTCGAATGATTTTTACATTTCTGATTTTTGGTATTTCAAGGCTTGACACCAAACTACTCAATAAAGATATTTTATAGAAATTTTATTTTTGGTAGTTTTTTGATTACGGAATTATTTCATATAAAAGATTTTTGAATTCTATATTAGAATTTATTTATTTTGGAAAGGCAATTTTCTATTAACTAAGTAAGCCAAGTGCAAATCACGTAGTTTTTGAAATTGCAGTTATTACATTTTGTAGAATAAATTTGCTTTAGTTCTACACTTATTTAGTCAATAAATCTTTCGAATTACTTAAATAACGTTCAACAGAACTCAGTAAAGATAATTACTGGCAAATGGCTATTTTATTAGTAAACTTTTAATTTAGATTAAAATACTGTTACGTATCGTAATGTTAATATAATTTTAATTGCTTTTTTCTTTCTGTGTGCTTAAGATATTCTAGCCTGCATAAACCTTTTTTCCATGTGCTTCCAGACGATTGTGTTATTCAAGTCACGCGTTATTACAAAAAGACCATTTCCGTTCATGGAACAGAAGAAGAACTGAATATGGAAAGCTGTTATGTTTAACCTGAAAAGGCTACTTTTCTAACTAAATAACTCTTTTAGCCTAGAATCCTCAACTGGCTTGGGATTCAACGAAGACGGAAAAGTGTCTAAAAATAATTGTTGAAAGAAATAAACAATTTAAAACTACTTGTACATAATTAAATGAATACAATTTGAACTTACTTTTAATAGAATTTCTTATATGAATGGTCAGAAGGATAAAAAATAAGAATGAAAAATAAAATCTAAGGTTATAAGTTTGAGCGTGAATGGAAAATTGTATAAATCTTCTAGTGCTTCTTTCATGTGTTTTCCACCACAATGCACTGGCACTAAAGTCAGCCCAGATTGAAATAATGAAGAAATTTTTTTTTACAATTAAAACTTATACTCTAGTGCGATATTTAAAAAAATAGAATAAAAACTATAAATTTTTTTAAACTTTCAACTGTGAAATATTAAAACAGAAAACTAAAAAAAATGAATACGAAAAGAAAAATTATAATTACAACAATTGTAAAAAAAAAAGTTATAGCATTGTAAAAACAATGTTGAAAAATTCTATTTCACATATGAAGCTTTTATTTTTCTGAATAGTTTTTATTTACTTTTTCATTAAATTAATTTTCCAAAGGAGAGAGTTTCATATATCATTTTTTATCATTTTTACAGCGGCATGGACTGCATTATGCACATAAGCAAGCTGTATAAAAAGAAGAAACATAGAAGATCGAGAACACTTTTGAGATCTTGCGTTTTAGTGGAAATTATTGAAAAAATAAAAATTTCCAAAACACGAGAAAAATACAATCATTTAAAAAATTGATTTTCATTAAAACAAAAAGTAATTAATTTGAATAAAAATAAAACTTTGTTTGATCTGAATGCTTTGATTTCAATGAATGCTTATTACATTTAAAAATGTTTTTTTTGAAAAAAAGTTTTGCTATTTGTTCTTAATAATCGATATTTCAAAATAATAAAAAAGCAACAGTTTTAAAGTTGTAAAAAAGTTAAACGTTGTCGAAAGTGTGTGTTCACTAAACATAAAAAAATGAAGTTTGAAGAATGAATAAAAGTGAATTTAAATAAGTTAAAACTGACCTATTTCTATCTTTCTACATTTTACTTTTGCTTTTCCAACGATCAAATCATTATCATCGTCTAATTTTCATGATCGCTTATTCACTCCACCAACATCAATTATCTTGAAATATCTAAAAATTATTTAAGATGAAACTTTTAAATATTATTTTCACAGCCAGTGCAATTAACTTTAAAACTACTACGTTTTTCTGCATACTTTCACCAAACCTCTTCACATGATCAAAGCCAAAAAGTACATCGTCATCATCACCACCTTCATCTTCTTTTTCTTCATCACATTCCTTGTTAAGAATGGCGAGCCGAAAGCTATTAACTTCTCAATAGGTATAACGTGCTGGAAATAGCTTTAATAACTTATATTTAGTTTGAGTATGCTTTTTATATTCTTTTTCCAAATTTTAGTTTGAGTAAACTTAAGATTTAACTTTATTACATGGAAAATGCTTTTTAAATCATTCTTATTTTTTGGTAATCCTCGGTTTAAAAAATATAGTTGAGCTTATTAATAATAATTACATTAACTTTTAGAATTATTATCGGATACGAAGTATACAAACGGTTTAATCTAAATTTCAATGAATGGTTGTTTATGTTTTTGTACAACAATAAGTTTGGAAAAAAAATTGCGAAAAAAGTTTTTTCAGTTTTGAAGTTGTAAAAACCTTCGGAAAAAAATGTTTGTAAACACTGTTTAATATATAGAATATTATCTTTTATAAGTGTGAATATTATGAAATAAGTATTTTAAAATTTTATTTTTAGTATTTACAAAACAGTTAAGAGTATTTAAAGTAGTTTTCTTTTTCTCTTAATGTTAGTATTAGGTTATTCACCAGAACTAATATAAGCAAACAAATAATCTTCATTGTTCCATTGAATAGATATGAAAAATACACGTTTTAAAAGACTTTAAAAGACGTTTTAAAAGACTTTTACCCACATTAAATTCTGTTTCGACACTTTTTTACTGATTGTGAATAAAATGAGACTCAGGATTTAATGCCATGTGAGTATTAGCACACCAGAACGCCTTTTGAAGAACATCTTCATTAATAAGCTTTATTTTTCTTGAAAGAAATATATATTGATTAAATAGTGACTTTTAAAACACGTATTTAGCTTTTAACTGCGTTTTATGGGTTCATATTCTCTAAAAAAGTCCATTGAATCCGATTATGTGTTCAAAAACAGGATAACACTTTGATAAATACAATTTTCTGATTCTGAAAGCACTGGATTCAATTCTAGAGATAGATTTACTAACACAAGACTCCAAATGGTTTTTGAAATTGTAATGACTAAACAAAAAATTAAATAAAAATATAAGGTCCAAAACAATGAGAAAAGGATTTTTTATTAAAGCTCTTTTTTTAAATTACCACCTTGAATGCATGAATGTAATCCCTGAAATTCTTCGAACGCAAAAACTTGTAAATATATTCGTAAAAGAAAAAATTTGTTATATCAATATCTTTTATTATTATTTCACATTAAATCCGAAACTCCGCAATTGATAATTTCACCGAATTTCTACAGCTTAATCTTTCTTCAAAGATTTAGAGAAGAAGGATTTAGTTGGATTGTCTTGATAGGCGTGTGTTTGTCTGTCTTCGTGTGTGATTTTGTAAATCTTTCTGTGTAAGTTTATGCATCTGTTTGTGCGTGTTTTTATGCTTATAGAGACATCTTGTTTTTTTTAATGATTTTTATTTACTTTTTGCAGATTTGATGATATTTTTCTTATCTAATCCATCTTGTCGTTTGTTTGCAAATAGTCTTCTATTGTGCAACTAAGAAGCACGTTAACACACACACATGTGGACACCCCTTTCTTGCGTAAAAATACAATTTTGTTTTTAATTTCAAAACATGTTTATTGGTCGTTTGCAATAGGTTAAGTATTTCTCACAAGAGAGAACAATATACGTTTAATAGACTCTATGTTAAAATGTCCCTCGTCGTTAATCCGCGTGAACTGTTTTGGCTTTTCTTTCTCGACGAATAATGCCCGATATGGGCGTTATAATTAGGTTTTGAGCTTAGTCACGAAACGAAAAATTTAAAAACATAAAAATTTATTTTTTTAGATACTTGTGAGTTTGAGATAGGTTCAGATTGTGTAAATTATTTTGAAAGTAAAAGCACGCCACCATGAATCAGGTTTGCTGGTTGATGACGACGACGTCACGAAAGCAGCTCAGTTCATCAGCAACTTGAGAAGGGAAGAAGGTCAAGTGAAGGTCAACCTGAAAGTGAAGAAGATTAAAGGGTCCAACTCTTTTCTCTTGGGAATGACTGGTGAGTAAACGGTAGTGGAAATGAAAAGAAGTGAATAATCGACTGGGTGTTTAAAAAAGGTAGATTTTTAAATTTGTCTGAAAATGAAGGATTATAAGTTGATTGTTGTTTTAAAAAGTACAATCTTATATGAAAAGTATGCCTGTATAAGAACATTTTTAACAGATCATTATTCATTTTTCAATAGCTAAACGTTTGTCATAAAAATATGAAAATAAGATAGATGCATGACACTTCAATTATGGAGATAATGCTCTAATCAATAAAATGACAGTGATGAAAATATTCGAAATCTATCTTTACGTTTTAGAAAAATATGAATAAAATGTAAATATATAATGAAATAGAATAATTTAAAAAAAAACCAGTTATCTTTGCTTTTATTTGCCTATGAGTCACACTAGTTTGATACATCAAAATGGGTCGATAGTGTAAACATTGAAAGCAAACATGAAGAAACAACAAATTGAAAAAGTGGAAAATTGGAAAGTTCACTTGGGAGATGGTTCATTAAGTTTTTCTTAATATTTTATATTGGAAGTTAGTTTTTTAAAAGAAAAAATCTCTAACTCACATTTAAAAAACTAAATCAAAATTCATCACTTCTTTATCAGCTTTCACGAAAAAATAGTTGATTAATTAATCAACGTTTTTATAATAATATTATAATATTAAACAAAAATTATTACCTATAATATGAAAAGCATTATTGCTAAAAAAATTGAAATAATTGTCAGAGGAATTTAAAAAATTTAAAGATTTTATATTTCAAAACTTGGTATTCTTAAAAAATGAAACGCACTACTCTTAAGTGCAGGTGAAAAATTTTGAATCTTGCAGATATGAAAAAAGGGAATGTTGATTTAGGAAATTGCGCTGCTATAAATGATGAGGATGAATGAAAGAATTTCGAAGTAGATGGTCAGGATTTTGGAAAGGAAGAAAGCAAAAGAAGTTTGATAGATTGTTGTTTAGCAAAACAGGGATGTTGATAATAGAAACATAAAAAGATGACGATATTTGAATAATGAGAACAATGACTTGCTATATTAATACAGATATAATGCAATTGTGTTTCATTCTCCAGTATATTTTATGTTATACAAAAAAGACTTAAAAGTGCATTCGACAAATGTAATTATTTATTCTTTCAATTCCTGTGTAAACAGCTCAGAATACGGTTCAATGGCTTAGAAAATGGTATTTGTTCTGAATCTTTCAGGCAGTATTTGTACCCTAACAATCTTCAAAAGTAATTTGTCAAAATTATTTTTCTTTGGAATTTTGTTTTTTTGATAAATAGCCATAAAGAATTTGAAATTTCAGTGTTGAAAGTAATTGGAGAAATGTTTGAACTAATTCATTTGGAAGTGCCTGACCTTACCTGACCTTAAAAAACTCTTGTAGTTTTCGAGGTTAAAAGGCTAAAACATGTTTCAACTTTTTGTTTTATCGTGCTGTTTTGCGTAGAATCAATGTTTAAAATTATAATCAAGATAATAAAATATAAACAAATAATTAATAAATGTTAAAATCATAATAAAACAAAAAATTAATGAGAAAAGTAATAAAATGTTTTCAAAATTTAAGTTTTTGTTTTTATTAAAAACTAAATCTTCCAGATCCTAATTGATTTTCAATTAGAAAAAAGCAATCACCATAAATTATAACATTTTTCGTGAGTATTTACTTCTTTTCTTTCAAATGCAAAAAACAAAAAAATTCTTAACATTTACAGATATAAATTTTTTTTATTGTTTGTTTACCACTTCTTTTTGAAGCTTTGATAGAACCGATTCCACCTTTACCCCCAAACACATCATTTCAGCGTACGACAGAGTGTAAAGCCAACCTATTGAGGCGACGCATCGCCTGTCTTGTCGTTTAAAAAATGAACTCAAAGAATGAAGATAAATTGGAATAAAAAAATACCAAGTGAAAAGTCATTGACTTGAGAAGTTAATTAAATAAATTTAAATTAATATCGATGAGCCTGGATAGCCTAGGCGGTTTCTGAGAAAACATCAGATCGATATTGATAACATAAATGTTCATGAAAATATATTTTCGGGTTTTAAAAACAATGCAAGTTTTTAGAATTTTAAACTATCATCATTATAACATGTTATAATCAAAATAAATAAATTTAAAAGTTTCCATTTTAAAAATCTTTCAAAAAAATATTAAAAGGTTATGTTTCAATAAGAGGCACTCAAAATTTGAAAACTATAGAAGAATATTGTGAGAGAAAAAGGCATTGTGTTTATTTTGGTTTCTGAATATTGCTTCGAAACTTCGTTGTTTTATGTTTGAAACTATAAACAAAGAAAATGACTTTTTCCGCCTTTACTTTGTTTCTTGTTAGTCTAATTGGGAAAAGGTTTACATTTAATTGTTGTTTTTACGTTTTTTAGCTATTACTTTTGTTTCTGCTGCTCTTTAAGTTTTAATTGAACAAGTTAAGAATTGGGTTGATTAAAAAATAAGTTTCAAAAAACATGAGAACTTTAAATCTTGATTAAAAGTTCAAATATAATCTTTACAATTGTAAATTGGAATATTTTAAACACTCAATTATTAAATAAAAAAGAAAATATATAAACATGACGAAATATAAAGATTGAAAGATTTTTTAATAAGAAATAAATTCTATTTTGACATGAATAAATATTTTTTTATACAATTTATGAGTTTGGGATAAAAAAAGATGTGAAAGTAAAACTCTTATGCAGCATAAATCTTAAATTGTTTTCATGAAACACTTTATTTTTACAACTCCCAATTTTGAATTATTATAGGTTGAATAATAAGTTTTAAATAATTTTCAAACTATTCGTATTTGTCTACATTTTTATAAAATATTAGCTTTGAAATTTTTCGAGGAAAGGTTGCAAAAGACGAAAAACTGTAATATGCTCGAAAAAGTTTTTTCTACTGTGCTCTAAATATCTTTTGTGAATATACATTCTCTTTGAGAATTCAAACTGTTCGAATGTTTTATTCTAAAATGTCTGCTTTATTTCGTATAATTTTGTAATAGTTTAGAATTTTTATCTTTCAAACTTCAAATCCAGAAGCAAGAAAATGGGAAATTTGCATTTTTACTCTTACAGAAAATGTGTGATGCTTATACCCCGGATTTAGGCTGTACTATAAATCTTGTTATTTTGAATTAATATTTTTAAATACACACGAAAAACTAAAAATCTCATTTGAAAATGATATTGGTAGTTTTTATATTAATTCTTATGTTTATAAAGTTATGCTGGAAAAATACCTAATTAGAAAAGTAAAAATTACGCTTATACATAAATATTTATATAATATCACGACAAAGTCCAACTTGACCTCTAATAGCTACGCAATATCTTACAGAGTTTTATTTTTATTTCATAAAAGACCTTGTATACATCTTTGAAAGCAACTCATGTATCTTGTCTATTTTTTAAAGCCAAATTCTAATGTTCTATTTTTCAATGCATAGTTTTTGTATTTAAAAAAAGTAATATGATTTTTAGGTGGTTATTGTTTCACTATTGTACTTTTCAATTTTATATTTATGAATCAATTATTAAAGTTTTCCAAGATTTAGGATTTTTGCGGTTGTATTGAAAATGTGTTCATTAAACCCTTTGTTTTACAATATTTTAATCGTATAGTCAAAACTTCTGTTTGAAATATCTTCAACCAAAAGGCAAGAAACATGTTTGATTGAACAAAATAAAAATGAAAAAGAATAAAAGTTAAATATTGTTATAGGAAACTAATCAAAAACCATTAGTTTGAACAGTATATTTTTGTTGTTTAAATAATTAGCTTCTTTACTTGAATACTGATTTTATGTGACATTTTCGCTTTTTTTGTGTGTTAAGCTTTTGTAAGTATTTTGACCTATCATCATTCTTCAACAATTTAAAAAAAACTTCAGCTATAGCTTTTTATTTTCTTCACATATTTATTAGTGTATAAATCTAAAATTAATTTTTTTACTGTAATTTATGTTTACTATCAATGAAAACTTAGACAGTCTCATTTAGCCGTGACTACTTAATGACCCTTACCTTTGACTTTCCACCCTTCAGTATGCGAGTTATTACAAGAAAGAATAGTGGCCATAGTTTCAACAATCAAGTCACCAAACCTGGGTCTTTTAACTTCCTATTCAACTACATTTAAAATACCCATCATCTCACTCCATCCTCCTTCGCTCCTCGACGAAAATTTTCACACACTTCCTTCACCGCCTCCTGAACCACCCAACGACCAGCCCAAAGACTTCGATCACTACTATAAAGACGTTAGCGTGCCTTCACAGCTCCTCCTCCACACCCACCCTCCTCTCGTTCCTCCCATTCACGACATTCTCGTCCACAACGCCTGGGAGTCCGCAGTTTATGTTTATGATGATGATGAGGGTTAGCTAGTATTTTTTTCTTGTGTGCTTGACTTTTCTATATATATTTTGTGTCTGTGTGGTCATTAAGGGCTTTGATACAACATTTCATTCTAAGTTTTTAAATTTTAGAAAAAAATTGATTTCAAGTTTAAAAAAGTTTTAGAAACCGAAGAATTTTTGAAATGGATACTGTGAAATACTAGACACTTTGGAAATGTATTGTTTAAGAACACCATAATTTTTCTAAAATGAAATAAAGTGAACATAAATTTGATGCACTTCAATGCAGTTAGCATTCATTTTTCATGCTTCCATACTGGATAAAGAGTTATAAATTTCATAGATAAATAGATTATAATCTATCAGATCATAATTTGTGTGTGAAACAAACACAAATTTACTTTTTACTGCTCGGTTAGTTATTTTAAATGAGATGAATTAAATATTGTTATATTGTTAAATCATTGTTTTTGTTACAAGTGTTATCTTTTTTATGTCATTTTTATTTTCTGCCAAAAAAACTAAATGCACAAAATTGTGTATTTTCGACAAAGAAGCTATCTCATTAGAAGCTAAAAGCTGAAAAATCGATACATGGAAAAAAATAATGCATATTATGTAAATTAAGAATTAACTTGAAAATAAAATTCGGTGATTAAAAAATAATAAATGATTGGTAAAACAAATAATTTTTAAAAATATAATAAATCGATAACACTATATTCATTGAAATGATGAGTCAATGGCTTTCGAAGGTGCATTTTTTCCAGCTACTAAATGGTCGTGAAAATCAAACTCACGTCATTCGGAGTATTGCTCATATTAAACCACTAGAATATCGCCGTTCACAGACCCTCGCAGTTTACATTAACTTTCCTAAATCATCACTATTTTTTTTCTATATTATATGAGCATATTAAAAACTTTTAAAATTTCCTTTTTGAATACTTTATTGCAGTTATTTTGAAATTGAATTTTGAGCTTAATAATCATTTAAAGAAATGAAAAAACGTTTCTTTAATAATACGACAGGCATGAGATTCTACCATGAGTTACTACTGCACGCAATCCACAAGAGAAGCAGTAACAATGATAACTATAAAAATAACGACAAATTTAAAAGCTACAAAAACTTCAAAAACAGCGAAAACGAAAATGAGAATATACTGAACGACTACAGACCTCTTATGCACACCCACAAGGCGCCTTTCGAACTGCACCCTTACCGAGTCTCGAGCCATCTCGACGTTCTAACCCTCATACAAAGGCTTCAGCAAACTCACACTGAACCCATCCACTTCATCCTCAACCTCCCTCTGCCCACTTGTCACTCCCTCTTGCTTCAGTTGGTGAGTTATTTTCGTTTCAAAGACATAACTTACGTATGTTTGATACGCAATTCATAAGTGTCAGAAAATAGCAAAGAAATTTGATCTTCTTTAAGGTGTTTCATGCATATGCAGTAATTAATCTTGTCTTGGCACGTGAAAGAAGAAATAAACCGATTAGATTTTTCTAACACATACTCACAGTGGGTTAAGCATCAGCTTTACAACTTCTTCCAACAGATTGCAAGTCTCAAATATAGCTAAATTTTAAAACAATCTATTTTTTAAAAACGTTTTAATAATTATAATTTGTTTTTTTAGTTGGTCAAACTGTGATTTTGAGCTTAAATTATAAGCTATCACTAATTTTTTTTAAAGGATTAAATTTCTAAGTTATTTTCACAAGAAATGAGCTAGTAATTTTGTCATCTTAGGTTTCAATATTGACGAGTGAAGAATATCAGTATTAGTTTATTGAATATTTAAACAAATTGCTTTAAAGGAATGTTTGAAAACTGTTTTGAAAATAAATGAACGAGAAAGTTATGATTAGATTTGATAAATGAAAAGAAATAAAATATTAGAAAAAACTTAAAAGTAAAATACATTTTAAATTTGTATGTATAGGAAGATGAATTATGATAGAACATTAAAGTATGAGTATTTCCATTAAAAAAGGCAATAATGAAAGATTGATGGACTTTTGGGGCTATGAATTTTGACATTCAAAATAGATTCATCCGTCAAAAAAACAAAGAATTTAGAACAAAATATATTTATCATATTTTTAAACTCTATTATTCAACAGTTTTCCATCGTAAAAAATGATGTTTTCGGGTAATTCAAAGTATCAATAGAAATAATTTGTATTTTGAAGTGCAGTATATACTATATAATATAGTCTATATTATAGTACATTAAAATTATTATTATTATTATTATTAAATTATTTCATTTGTTGTTAATAAACTATTTATTCAATTAATTTATTTTTAATACTTAAGTTTGACTTTCTTTAAGCTTAAAATTGAAACCTACTATTTAATATCTATTTTATAGTTTTTGAGAAAAAAATAGTAGTTGTTATAGCACAAATATCATACGTACGAAAGACAATAAGTTTTTTTATTAAGTTAAATCATTAAATAATGTTCTTTTTTTATTATTTTTTAGAGGAAAAAACTGATTTATATAAGTTTTCAATTATAGCCTTTAATAGGCTTAAATCTTTTCCATAAAGTGTTATAAATGCGATTATTTATTCAAATATATATTTCGTAAACTTTAATATAAAACGGTGAAAAACTCATAACACATTTCTTTTGATAAAGTATTTAAAAAACGAATTTTTATTATTAATATTCAAAACTAAGAAAAATTAATATTTATTTTTAGAGTTGTAACTCAAACACTTCTTTTTAATAGTTTTTGACTCACGTGTTACTCGGAATTAAATTTCAGTCCAATTACTTCGTAATCTAATCAGGTTTCTTTTTTTAATAAAATATTTTAAAATAATTTTCCACAATTGATTATGAAACATTAAAATAATAGTTTTCCGTATAAAAAATAGTAATATTTTTTCTATTTAATTTCTTTTATTGGAAGTGTGGCTAAGTTTTTTCATACTAAAAGATAGCGTTACAACCCATGTTTTACTTATAATAATTTTGTTTCTGAATGATTTGATATAAATTTGTATACATATTTTTTTGCAGTAATAAAAACTTTTTTGGCATGAAGATGATTGAAGAAATTTAAATAAAATCAAATTAAACTTTAAAAAAACAATAATGATTTATGTAGTAAACATGTTCAATGCTTGAAAATAACATATAAAAAAATAAGTTTTAAAACATTAAGAAAAATAAGCAATTATTTCAGACAGATATTCCAAAAAATATGTTATGCAATACATAAAAACCTACAGAGACGTTTGAAAAACGTGGTCAAGCATCAATTCGTTGTTGTTGCTCTGGTGAGTTGTAAATGCTGTTTTGTGTTTTTGTAATTTTCTTAGTTTTTCCATTATTTAAAAATAATTTTAAAAAATTGAAAATGAATTTTAAAATAAACCAAAAATAACCAAAGTAACACATTTCATGCTTTTTAGTAATTATAACTATGAATATATATTTCATTTGACTTTTGCTACTTACAATACTTCATAATAACACAAAATTTTAACTTAATAGAATTTTTAAATTCTATTTAAAAAATCTTAATTTATATTTAGCGAGAAGATTCTCGTAAAATAGCATATCTTGATGTTATTTAGCGAGAAAATTTTGGCGGAAATTTTCACGCTAAAATTTTATTTTAGGGATAGGGTTAGGTTAGGGTTAGGGTAAGGGTTAGGTTAGGGTAAGGGTAAAGTTAAACCTTGACAGCGATTATTTTTATTTTTATTGAGTTCATATATCTTGATAAGTCATATTAAGATTTCTGATTGAGTTATTTTGATATTAACAAAGAATAAAAACTTGGTGCAGATTTTTGTATTTTGAATTTTCTCGCTAAATAAGATCAAGCTTAAAAATGTCTATCAACCCATTTGACAGGGCCTCCCAGAACTACCATTCACATCTCCACACTTGGGACCAAAGGTATCAGGCTATAGTCTGCTAGGTCCTGAAGAGAGGCAGATGAAAAAACTGATTATCCTTTGGAAGAAAAACAACTTTTCCCACCCATCCACTTTTTCATCTGAGACTCCGTACATTACCGTTAGTTTGGTGTTATACATTGAACTTTTAAGGTGAATTATAAATAAAATTTAACGAATACATTATCCAGTGAATTTAATTAACATTTTTAAAACAGGTTTTTTTATATTTTATTTGCTTTTAAGAGTAAATTGTTTTGAAAATTGAATTCTCCAAAATAGAAAAACGAAAGAATCAAGATATAATCGAAAAAGAAAATTTATCGAAGAAGTTATTTAGGAAGAATTATTCTTAAAAAAAACCTTACAAATCTATCTTGTAAGATTCTTTTTTTCGGATTTTTTAACAAGTATTTTTCTCATGCTGTAAAGCCTGCCATGAATAGATTGTAAAAATGCAATTTGAAAAGCGATTATTCATTAGTCTTTTGGATGTTTTGTTTGTTTTCTTGCAGGCCGAAAAGATTTATTAGCTGGCCAGGCTTTAAGGAAAGGGAATCTAGTTTCTCTTGGATTTATAGAATAATAAATGTTCAAGTTAGTTTATAGATAAAAAAAGATTTAAAAAACTTAATTGTAGTTACTTGATGCTTTTTATAAAAGTATGCTGTTGATAAGAAGAAGAAAAGTAAAGAATACGGAGTAAGGATAACAAGACCTATTAGGCCTAATGTGGGTTTTATGAATGATAACTAATGTATTTCAATGATAAATAATGTATTCGAAAAACTCTAAATAATTGTTGGCTTTCACGTATATGTTTGCTCAAGGTCTACATTACGTCATAGTTCCGTAAACCCAGAACTCGCTTCGTTGCTAACAAACAGTCCAATATCTAAACTGAAATTTACAGTTTAGATGTAGCATTAGATTTTTAGTTAATATTTTTCAATAAAAAATAATATTATGAATTTATTTAAATTATGAGTCGTAAATGAAGCGACCCTAATTTTATTTGCCATTCACTGAATAAATTCGTGCAGGTTTGAAATACCTTTAAATTTAATAATATGTGAAACTTATACATTTTAAATTTGATATTATAAAGTTTATATGAATACAATAAAAAAAAATAATAGATACTTTTTGTTTTAAATATAATTTTTAATATATAATAAAAAAAGTTTAAATCTTTAAACTTTATTTTAATTTGTTTATTATCGAATAAGAACCCTTGAATCAAAATTCTAAATCAACTTTAATCTATTTTTATGATGGCTTTCATCGGATGAGTGGTAGAGATGATGGGATTAGGCAGGTATTTTAAGTTTCACTTACTTAGAGCTGCAGAAATGAGTGCTTTTTTTATTGTTTTACATAAATTTTATAATAAATTATTTAAATAAAATTCAAATGCATAAAATGTCGAAATATTAGGACATATATTAAATATGTTTTTAAAAAAGCGCTCAATATAATTAAAAACTGAAATTTGTGTTTTTTTAATAAAATACAAATAAAAGTATGACTTTCAATAATTAAAAAAAACATATGTTAAAAAGTATTTAATATTCTATGCTTTTAAAATTAAAGGAAAACTGTCATTGAAAACCTTCAATTGATTAATCATTTCCAATATTAAACCAGCGGGGAAGGCTGCGTGGAGAAGCAGTGTAATAAATCTAATAAAACTTCCGATTTGTCATGTACACGACTTCCGAGACAGTACAGATGAAATTAAAATCACACCGCTTTCAAATTTGAAATTTAAAACGATTTAAAAACTTCAAAAGTAGATTCTTTAAATTACATTTATCTAGGCAAAGTAATTCTAGTTTTCATGCATTTATAACTAAGCAACTTGAAAGCTTCGATCCACCAAAGTAATGCCAGAATAAGATTGCATGCGACCCTTGAAAAATCACTGGAGTAATGTACATATCATGAATGATGAAGAGATGTAATCGAAAAAAAAAATTTGTTTCTTTTAAAAAGAAAATAATTATAGTTTTTAAAAAAAAGTATTTTATTTTTTGGCTTAAAAATAAATAGTTGTCTCATTGTGAAAACTGTTATTGTCTTCTACCTCCTTGTATTGTTTTATTTTTTTCTCAATGGTTGTTAAAAACTCATTGAAATAAAAAACAAATTTTCATAAATGTTTTGAAAATTAATGCAAGTTTTTTCCTCTCGGAAAAAAATCTTTTTATAAAGTCTAAACTAAGTGCTTCATACTCGCTTAAAATGAGCTCAGAAGACTTTAAAGAGGAAAAAAGAAAAAAATTTAATGAAAAATATTTGTATAATAAGAATAAACTTTGTAGGAAACTTGATATAGAAATGAATAGTTGAGTTTTTTAAAAAAGAAGATAGAATCTCTTTCAAAGATCTCTAAAAGTGGCACTATTAATCAAATTTACATTATAATGAAGGATGAAGTATTCTTTGATCATTTCTCTTTGAATACTGATAACTGTGTGTTTGTGGGTATTTGGTTATTTATATTTGCATGAGAACGTTAGTCTTAATATTTATTAATACTTTCAGAATTGATGAATATTCATAATTTCTTTAGATAAAGTTGAAAGAAAAATATATGACCGTAATAAATAGAGGTTAAAACAATGCCAAGCTAATCGAACACATTTCACAGAGTTTTGGTTGAATTCATCAGGGCATGAGTACGTTTTGTCCTCTTCTTTTCTTTTCTATAAACAATTGAAACAAATAGATATAAAATAAATCATATACTAAGATATTCATTCAAAAACACGTATTTTCCTAATATTTCATATTCGCATACATAATATTAGAAAAAATTGAGCCTGATTAAGAGGCTCGTTCCAGCCAAGTGATCAAAGTTTCGATTGGAATGTTTAGGTTGCTGTTATGTTCCACTGAGCTTTGTGTCCAGTGTGATTACATATTTAGATTGCTGACTCGAGTGACGAGGTATGAATCTGAAAATTGCTTTTGAGTGAGGAATGAAAAGTTTGGAGTAAGGCTGAAATTTGAAATTAAAAATCATCTGGGTCTTTGAAAAAAGTTTGGGTTTGATGGAAAAAAGTGCAAAAACTATAGAAATAAGTGGTAAAAAAGGGTTTTTTAATGTTTCAAAAACGGAAAACCAAAAAGTTAGTTTAACATGTTCATTTATCATTATTTAATTTTATTCTTTAGGAACTCTTAATCTAAATTTGGTTGCTCTCGCTTAGAGACCCCCGCCTTCATACAAACATATACCCATACATTTATAAGTAGTTTGATTGGCCCAGCGTTAATATATGCATGACTTTGATTGGTCACTACTTGTGTAAAAACATGACTAAAACATATATTACGCAGCTTTAAGATTAACATTTTATAGCTAACGGCACTGTTTATTTACTAATATCAGCTGATGTATGTAAGACATGAAAATAATGATAAATAAAGGCGGCCATATTTTTTTAAATATTTCGGCAACTATTTGATACGAGATATATCGTAAAATGAACAAGAATTATGGCTTATTTACTTCTAGAATATTATTATGACCTGATTGAAAAAGATAGAAACAATCAAAGTCGAAAAAATTTCATCGAAATGATTTATTGCTCTAATAATTAGAGTCTAATTTGCAGCATATCCTTTGCAGCTTTAACAAATTCAAATCTGTTCACAGTCGTTTAAAAATTAAGTTTTTACCACTTTATTAAACTCGATATGTTAAAAATGTAAAAATATTGTGTGAAATTGCTCACTAAAAAAATGTTGGCATCATATTGGTCAGAGGACAAAAAGTCATCAGCATGTTTTACTAATAATACGTGGGTAAATGTTTCATAATTTTAAAGTATTTTTTTTTTGCCTATCAGCAGTGAGAATATTTCTTCTTGGATAGTCCTGACATGGTTTATTTTAAATCTTATTTTTATCAATGTCAGCTACCATGATACAAAATAGGTGGTTAAATTAAGTTGATAATGGGTTTGAAAATATTATAGAACAGTGTCATAATGTTGAAAAAAAAGACCTATTTCACTGTTAAAGGGCAAGTCACTTCAAAACCCAACAGGTCATAGGCTGCTCCATTCTCTTGACTGATCTCTTGCTTCTGCTGGTACACATGGAATTTGCTTGGTTTTCTTTAGCTCAAATCCCTTCTAGCCCTTTGTATTTTGTTGTTGTTTAATGAGTGAGAATGAATAAGCCTTATTCAATAAGGAAGGAACATACTTTCTCAGTGGGATGGTTTTCGAGAATAAAAACAATTGATGCACTATCTTTTACGTGAAATTCTTAATAATAGGTTTTTATTACCTTCAATTAAGTTTAAACTTTTAAAAATTAAGTTTTCACCACTTTATTAAACTCAAAATGTTAAAGACAAAAATGTAAAAATATTATGTGAACCGTAAAATTAGAATATTATTCAAGGGCAAATTTGCTAATATCGTTTAAAATGGTGAAAAATAAGTTATTATTTTTGTTCTTGTGCTTCCACAAGAACTCTACTAAATAATTGTCGATATGGGTTCTCGCAACCCCCTTTTCCAGCTTTTTCTGTTGCATCAGCTGCTTCCATAGACTTTCAACCGTCTGGGTATGAGCTGCTGTGACGGGGTCAACAAAGTTGGTGCTGTGGTTGACAGTGAGATGGGTGTAGGACATTCCTAGTAGCCCTTCAATTCCCTGATATGATTTCCACATATCAGAGAGGATAATTGAACCTGGAGCGATGCAGGCCTCGATCGTTTTCAGCAGGGTGGTGGCCGTTCGATCAGGCACTGCATACATGAAGGCCTCTTTTGTTTCCCTGCAGATCCCTCCGAATATCCATTGCTGAAGAAGAACCCGCTCTTTGTGGTTCTTACGTCGAGCAAAGAGCGTCTCATCGATCTCGACATGAAGACCGGGCCCGCCGACAATCGTTGGTGTAGTCAGTAGTCGCCAGGCACAGACTTCGCGAAGATTTCGTCTCCAGTCAGCAGCAGTGCAGTGGTTTATGCCTATTTCTTCTTTGCAGAATTTCGTCGTGAGCTGGTTTATAGACCAGCAGTAAATTAATTTTATTATTACTTCAAATTCTAACCTAGTCTTTTCTAACCAGATTCCTTTTCCGATGCTTATCTCTTTATTGCATTCTTTTTTTCGACACCTCCAGACACCTTTTGAAACTGAGAGGATCATCTGGTGGCTTTTATCACACAAACGTTTTTGATGAAGAATTCCTTGATTTTGCAGAAAAGCAACTGACATCTCTTTGTCGTAAGAGTCAATAATAGCAAGATTCATTTTCAGTCAAATTCGTGAGTCAGCAGAAGTTTGGAAATAGCTGTCTGGTAAAAAAACGGTAATGCTAACAGGCAAAATAGAATATTTCAAATTTATAATATATTTTTCATCCTATTACTAGTAAAACATTTTAATAAATTACAAAATATTATGTGAAATTTTTCAATAAAAAAGTTGTTGCATAATATCGGTCAGAGCACTAAATGTCATAGGCAAAATTTAAATTATTTAGTTTTGCCTATTAGCATTACCATACAGCTATTTAAACATTGGAAACTTGTCTTTAATAATTGTTATAAATGTGTGCTTGTGTGTATGTGCATTTTATGTTTGGTGGACCAATCAAATGCATGCATACTAATCAACGCTGGGCCAATCAAACTATATGAGTATATGTTTGTATGAAGGCGGGGGTCTCGAAGCGAGAACATCCCTAAATTTTGAGTCCATTTTTCGATGTTATCAGACTCCACTGAGAGGCTCTAACTAGCTTGATGACATCGACTCATAAAATTACTTTGAATTTTAAACCGCGACTTTATGTTCTGAATTCAAATGAGTAAGCGTCATAAATTCACAATGATGGCGTTTAGTACGACCTTTAAATTTCAAATTGCTTTTCAATAATGCATTAATCGAATTGTTTAATAACTATAAAAAACTTCACTAAATTTAGATTAATAAAATAAAATTATTGAATCACACGAAATATCGTCTTAACAAAAAAAAGTGTCTATTAACCTTTGATCTCATTAAAAAAAAATTCTGCTCGCATGTTTATTAAATGTTAAAAAATTATAAAAACTCATTAATTATTATTCCTTCTTATATAAATAGCCCAATAAAGTAGGTTTTTCTTTGTGTGGTTGTGGGTTAAGAGATAAGTGACTTATATACAGTGCATTGCAATTTTGGAAATTTATTTCATAATTTTCCGATAATAATAGGATAAGAAGAGAGAAAAATATAAAAATTTCAGAATGAAATTTAAAGTTTGTAAATAAATTATAGAATAAAATAATAACTTTATAAAATATATTTTTAAATTTCGATGCGCTTCAAGAAAAAGCGTTAAATTAATTGAATAAAATATGTGAACACAATGGACTAAGGAGATATAAGACTAGTAGCCCAGTTTCAAACAATCCAATATAGTAAAAAACCAAGCCGTTTATATAATTTAATTCTTTTGAAACCTTTAAAAAATTCTTTTATGAATTTTCATGAAGTTCCAAAACGTTTTTGCATAGTTCGCCTACTTCCCTTTTATTTGTATCCTGACTAATTGTTCAAGTTTTGGAAAAGATAGTTTCATCATTGAAGCTAATTTTTTTAATCTTTAAATCTGTTTTAATATTCCATTTATATTTAAACATTTGAATTTTTACTTATTCTTCGGTTGATACATTTTCTTAGTAAATTAAGTTTAATTTGAAAAACCTGGTCTAATTCTAAATGTTCATAAATGGAATTGCGTAAAAATAACTTAATGCTTCCATTTATTAATTTCCACCATTACCTTTTAAAAATAGTCATTAATTATTTTTTTTCCAGAACACGATGCTTTTAACGATGGAAACAATTGACAGTATCACTTCCATCATCAACTACGCTCTCAAATCTCATCCCAGAAGGCACGAATCGTCATTCTCCTCTTACCCATCTTATTCGCCTTCATCTTCGCTTCCTTTTTCTTCACTCATAAAAACTTCCAGCCCTTCACTTTCTTTTTCAAAAAAAAGTTTTCCACCCATGAGTAAATTTCCAGCTTCTAAACAACGGCATCTTCAAGTTTTTTTAAATCCTTTTCCAACTCCTATATCTCTTTCTCCAACCGATTCAGCAAAAGTCTTTCAGATGATACAGCACATACAACCACTTGACTGCCATTCGAACAGAGTCAACAGCTTTGGAGAAGATTTTTTTAGTATTCTGAAACAGGTTTACTAAAAAGTAGTTTATAATTTTAAAAAAACTAATGAATTTCATTTTCCGATGAATTAATTTAAATAACTGTTTAATAAGTTAATTGTACTTTAATTCAATCCTAATTAATTTCAACGTATAAAGTTAAATATAGATTATTTTGAGTCGATTTTGATCCATTTAATGCAAAATATAAAAATGAATGTTTCAAAAATCTTTTTTCAAACTTTTAACATTATCAAAAAATGTTTAATATTAGAAGCTGAATGATAAATTGTTGAAACAAAATGTTTTCTAAAAAGTTACTTTGACATTTGGAAATTTTATTTGCCGTAACAACTATTTTTAGGATCAAGCATTGAATCATGTTTGATTAATGAAGAGGTCTGAAGTCATTAAAATTAGGATTTATATTTGTCTAAAACCTTACTCATCACCATCAATCTCACCATGATTTACATCGATTATATCTTTATGAGTACTAAAACTATAAACAATTTTTAAAATGATTGATTACCATTAAAGCGTTATAATTTTTCAGATTAGTGAAACACTCAGCAATTATTAATGTTCATCAGACCATTCAGTCATTTATCTTGTAAACAGCAAACAGAAACACTTTTAAAAAATTTAATAAAAGTTACATATGCCATCAATCCTCGTCGCAACGTTTTCATCTAAAAACACAGACTTTTTCATGTCATGCATAAATAGTATTTATTAAATACCAATTTTAAAATTAAAAATTTGCAATGTTGTTTTTATATATAAAAAAACTAAGTACGTTTAGTTAATAAACTATTTTAATTTTCTTCATTCAATCACAACTTCAATACTTCCCTATATTTCTCTTTCTCACATTCTCATCCACCCACGATTCCATCAACAATTCAGACAATCTTCCCCGCCTTCATTATAATCCCAAAATATATTCGGTCTAGTTAAACACAAAAACCACATTTAAACATTACATTTTATTATCTTGCTAAACCCACGGATCCATTCCCAAGACTTCAAAAACACACACCTCCACATTAACCCTCTCAAGACCACAGTTGCAAGCGTGGTGAAGAACAACGTCAAGTATGACGACCGAGGCTTACGGACCAACGTCAGCTTGGCTCTGTATGAGATGGATGTTAACCAGCCTACCATCAAGGTACCCAATATGGATTAGATGAAATAGAATGAAATATATTTAATTAAGTTAAAATAAAAATGTATATATTATGAATATATAGATATTAAGATATTGAAAGATATTGAATATAAAATAGTCAATAAAATATTGCAATAAAAAGAGACCAACGCGATAAAGGACATGAATGAATAATACATTTGAAATAAAAACAAAAAAAGAATTAAAGAAAAACCAAAAATATAAACTATTTAAAAATGAAAATGAATATGAGAGAATAAAACTCAACTTTAAAAAATCAAATACGTTGTGAAAATATTTTTTATATATTCATTTATATATTTCCAAATTATCATTTATATGATTTGCGGATGCTTCAGCCTAGAACGGAGCAAACTAGATATCATCAGCATACCCATTTAAATCAATATTTTTCCCTATTTTCCCTTGTGAAATTTTTTTATAAATTTAAAACTTGATTTAAAAAATAAATAGGAGTTTATGACATCTATATTTAATATCTAATTATTTTCTTAATAACCATCTAATTGTGTTTATTTTTCAATAACTTCAAATTATTGAAATAAGAAAAATAACACTAAATTATTTGTTTACATTTTAAAAAAAATAAATAATTTAAAAATGTGTTTTTCTATACTTTTTCTAATTTTTTCCTAATAAACAGTAGCTTCCATTAACTGCAGTTATTAGCATTTTCTCCGCCGCTTATCGTTCGTTAAGTACCCCTAAATAATGTAATATTATGGCTCTCTGCTATGACTATAACATACAAACATTAAAATTAGCAATTCAACTTTTTGGAAAAACTGAGTGAACCTATTTTAAGGGTGTGTAGGTGTGTGGGTGAGTATGGTTGCGTGTACAAATGTTCATTTAAAAAAATTGAATATTCAGCTATCTTATTACTATTTAATAACCCTCCAGACCCTTCATTAGTAGTACAAACCAACCACTCTTCAAATAAACTATTCAACAACATAATCTACCACTAATCCACTAAACATTCATCCAACCACTTATCCGACAAACAACACAATCACCAATCCACAGAAAGCAATTTGGTTTCCAGAAACTGGTCTCAGCATTCTCACCACTGCAATCACAAGACACAAAGCTGAGAATTTCTTTGTCAATAAGACGCGAGTCGTCACTTCTATATTGGTAACTTTTTTTTCCACTTTTTTGTTATGATTTATTCATATTAAGTCAAAATCCCAAAAAAATGTGGAGGGTTTTTAAATTTTATTTTTGTAATATAAATTTATGTTATAAACAACATTTATATGGAAGTAAAGTGAAAAGGCTAAAGAAAATCTTGTATAGCAGTTAAATTTAACCGAACTTTTAAATTCATAATTTAAATTAAGCTTAATAATAAGTTCATTAGTAATTTTAACTTATATATATTTCAAACAGTCTGCTCCTCACTTGATGTTGGTGGAAGGAGAAGGTCTTGAAGGCAACCAAAAATACGAAGGTTATTGTGCTGACCTGGCGGCAATGGTGGCTAAAATCATCAGATTCGATTACGTTATAAAGCCGGTTGAAGACAACAAGTATGGAGACAACAAAACAGGAAAGTGGAACGGAATGGTTGGAGAGTTGCTCACTGGAGTTAGTTTTTTTATTTTTTTCTTTCAATTTAAAAATTATTCCAAAAAACGAATTTAAATTGAAATGCAATCCATTCCAGGTGGCAGACATGGCAATAGCTCCGTTGACGATAACTGCAGACCGGGAAAGCGTCATCGACTTTTCCAAGCCGTTCATGAGTCTAGGAATTTCTATAATGATCAAGAAGCCTTCGAAAGAAGATCCCAGTTTATTTTCGTTCTTGAACCCGTTGTCTTACGAAGTGTGGATGTGCGTGATGTTCGCGTACATCGGCGTGAGTGTGGTGTTGTTCCTGGTGAGCAGGTTCAGTCCCTTCGAGTGGCACGTGGAAGACAACCATGAAGGACTCGTCAACAACTTCACCATCTTCAACAGCCTCTGGTTCTCGCTCGGAGCTTTCATGCAGCAGGGCGTTGACATTGAGCCGAGGTTTCATATTTAATGCACCATTTAATAACTAGTTCTACTGAAAACGGAATTGTGTATTACCATTATCAGATCAATGTCTGGGCGCATTGTGGGCAGTGTTTGGTGGTTTTTCACTCTCATCTTGATCTCTTCCTACACCGCCAACTTGGCTGCCTTTCTCACGTCAGAAAGAATGCAATCACTGATTCAATCGGCGGAAGACTTGGCGAAGCAGACTGAAATCCGATACGGAACTGTTATCGGCGGATCAACGCAAGACTTCTTCAGAGTAATCAACTGTTCAAGTTCATAATTTATTGCATGCTCACTTTAGATTTGCATCTCAAGATGAAAACTCAATTCATTGCAGAAGTCAACGATTCCTACGTACGAGCGCATGTGGGCTTTCATGTCTTCGACAGATCCGTGGGTGTTTGTCACGACAGCCGACGAAGGAGTGGAAACTGTGAGGAAGAAGAACGGCAAGTATGCTTTCCTCACAGAGTCCACCCAGAACGAGTACACGAACCAGCGTCTGCCCTGCGACACCATGAAAGTGGGAGGCAACATGGATGCGAAGGGATACGGCATTGGCACGCCCATGGGCTCAGATCTCAGGTATCTTCCATGTCAAGCATTAATACTTTCGAAATGAAACTTTGCAAAAAAAGATTTTCCACAATCTTCAATTCAGTCTAGAATCAATATATATATATATATATATTTCTTAAAAACTTAAAGTTAAAAAATTGATTTTGCAAAAAATTTGAATAAATCGTTTTTTATCACACTCAAACGACTCTCTAGAGACAGAATAACATTGGCTGTCCTTGAGCTGATCGAGAAGGGAGAAGTGGCCTTACTGGAAAAGAAGTGGTGGTACGAGAAGGGCGAGTGTGGCACCGATGGAACTCCCACCAAAGTGAGTGTTGTGAAATTTCGATAGTTAATCATTTACAGTAAAAAAACTAATATTTAAAATTATGTATTTTTCCAGGTGGAAGCAACGAGCTCTTTGAAGCTTCTAGGCGTCATCGGGGTGTTCTACATCTTGGCTGGTGGACTTCTCTTGGGACTGTTCTTTGCGGGAGTTGAGTATGCGATTGATAAGCGCATAAAGAAGAAGAAAAAGTTTGATATGGAACTGATGGAAGTAGATAGGCAAATGAGAATGTTGTCTAGAAATAGGAGAAAAACGTCATTTGAAGGATTTCAAGAGATACTGACGAATGACGAATTTCTTTATTGAAATCTAGGTTTTGTTGAAATATTTTAATTCACTTTCTTATTCATTGAAGTTTCTATGGATATATTTTAAATAAAAAATATTTTTATATTAATTGGATTTTGAAATTGTATAGTATAAAGAATTTAGTTGAAATTATGATTAAAAACTGTTTTCGCATTTATTCATGCTTACTATGGGTATGTAGCTAAGCTACGTTGGAAGCTACATTGTAGATTCTAATTAATTTTTGCATCTTATATTTTTTTCGAAGAAAGGATTTTATTTCATTTTATTTTGAATCGAAACTTTTTAATTTAATTGGCTCTTATCCTAGAATTATTTTTGGAAAATAAATATGAAAGTTCTTTAATATTAATTTAAATAATAAAAGTTCTATTATTTTTGTTTTTAATTTATAAATTTAAATGATATAAAATTTCAAATATGAAAAGATAAAAAAATGCTTCTAACATTTGTCAATTCTACAAGATACTGAATAATCTCCATAGCGATACACTACTATCTTCAGTGAAAATCTATTTATTCCTTTGGAATCACAGCAGCCGAAAAACTGAGTTTTCATGACAGCTCCTAATGACATTTCCCGAGTTCACGTTCTTGAATAAAATATAAAACTAAAGCTTTTTGCGTTCTTTGTTCCATAATATTGTCGAAGAGATGGGCGTATTATTTAGTGGTAGAACGCAACGCAAAGAAACCCTAAATGCATACATATTGATTTATTTCGAGTACCCCGGTAATACCCGAGTCCGTACTTTTCTCTTTGAACAAATGATTTATAGTTCTCTTTTTTTACGGCGTAAGTTTAAAACGTTATGAATTGCTTTTTCCATATTGAAGTTTTATTAACTGAGTTCTTGAGGTAAGATAACTTTGGTACGCTAAAAAACTTTTAATATTTTAAAATTAAATTTATATCAGCATTGACGTTTATTTATCGATTTAACTTAATTTGTATTTGTATTTTTATTCATTCGACATCCCCTGAGTCGAAGTCAAGATTTAAAATACTAGATATTTTACTAATGTATAAATTAGAAATGGCAACTGAAGATACAAGTAAAAATCAACTTCCAATCAACTAACAAATTAAAAACGATGACATTTACATAATATTTTTTTAAATAAAAAACGATATAAAAATAATTATATTTTGTTCTCAAAAACTTATAAAAACATCAGAATAAATTTTTCAAACAAATGAATTAACATAAATTAGTTATAAAGTATAAAAAATGAAGTTTCATCGTGAAGATTCGTCATTATTCATTACTTCTTGAAATCCCTCGAACGACCTTCGTCTTCTGTTTCTAGAAGTCATCTTCATTTGCACATCAATTGCCATCAGCTGTCTTTTCAACTTCATCTTCTTCTTCTTTATGCGCTTATCAATCGCATACTCAACTCCCGCCAAGAACAGTCCCAAGAGAAGTCCACCAGCCAAGATGTAGAACACCCCGATGACGCCTAGAAGCTTCAAAGAGCTCGTTGCTTCCACCTGGAAAATACATAATTTTAAATATTAGTTTTTTTACTGTAAATGATTAACTATCGAAATTTCACAACACTCACTTTGGTGGGAGTTCCATCGGTGCCACACTCACCCTTCTCGTACCACCACTTCTTTTCCAGTAAGGCCACTTCTCCCTTCTCGATCAGCTCAAGGACAGCCAATGTTATTCTGTCCCTAGAGAGTCGTTTGAGTGTGATAAAAAACGATTTATTCAAATTTTTTGCAAAATCAATTTTTTTACTTTAAGTTTTTAAGATATATATATATATATATATAAATTGATTCTAGACTGAAATAAAGATTGGGGAAACTCATGTTCTAAAAAGTTTCATTTCGAAAGTATTAATGCTTGACATGGAAGATACCTGAGATCTGAGCCCATGGGCGTGCCAATGCCGTATCCCTTCGCATCCATGTTGCCTCCCACTTTCATGGTGTCGCAGGGCAGACGCTGGTTCGTGTACTCGTTCTGGGTGGACTCTGTGAGGAAAGCATACTTGCCGTTCTTCTTCCTCACAGTTTCCACCCCTTCGTCGGCTGTCGTGACAAACACCCACGGATCTGTCGAAGACATAAAAGCCCACATGCGCTCGTACGTAGGAATCGTTGACTTCTGCAATGAATTGAGTTTTCATCTTGAGATGCAAATCTAAAGTGAGCATGCAATAAATTATGAACTTGAACAGTTGATTACTCTGAAGAAGTCTTGCGTTGATCCGCCGATAACAGTTCCGTATCGGATTTCAGTCTGCTTCGCCAAGTCTTCCGCCGATTGAATCAGTGATTGCATTCTTTCCGACGTGAGAAAGGCAGCCAAGTTGGCGGTGTATGAAGAGATCAAGATGAGAGTGAAGAACCACCAAACACTGCCCACAATACGCCCAGACATTGATCTGATTATGGTAATACACAATTCAGTTTTCAGTAGAACTAGTTATTAAATGGTGCATTAAATATGAAACCTCGGCTCAATGTCAACGCCCTGCTGCATGAAAGCTCCGAGCGAGAACCAGAGGCTGTTGAAGATGGTGAAGTTGTT